>OMNW01011388.1:0-20192 GCA_900303245.1 Selene dorsalis | reverse complement strand
GGCGGGCTTGCAAAATGTGGTGGTTGTTATCAGACTGTTGAAAACTGTTTCTTAATGATTGTATTCACACATTTCACCCAAAGGCTGTTCAACTTAACACCTCAGTGTGGCTCTAGAAAAAAAGTGATTTTGTGTTTTTTGACATGTGTTTGACATGTGGCTAAAAAGAAAAATTGCAAAAGAACTTGTGCAAAGGAAGGACAGAAAAACCTTTTTCAGGGACACAAACTGTTGTGACAATTTGACAAAAGAACACAAATATTTTTTTTATAAAACATGCAAAAGAAAATCTTTTTAAAGAAGAAAAAGAAAGAAAAAAAGTTTTTCACACAAGACACAACTATTGCAAGGGAAAGAAAAATTATGTGAAATAAAGTGAAACAAGCTGTTCACACAAAAGATTAGAAATATTGACAAATGATTGCACATGAGAATGAAAAACATATGAGCAGCACTGTCAGCACTGTCAGCACTCTGAAACCTTTGTAAGACGAAGCAAATATTTTTGCAGGAATGCAATAATAATACTGAGCATTTCGAAACACAATGTCTGCAAGAGAAAGAGTACATGAATATTTTTTGAAAGCAAGACCTCAAACCTGGAACCTGCAGGACCAACAAGTCAAACGAAAACATGTAAACATGTAAAACACAATGGAGCAGACAAAAAGTGATGTGTAGTTACTAAGCAGCAAGTGGAGAGTGAGAGAGGAACAACCTGAAGTTGTTAGTTTGCCGGACTCAGACACCAGGACCAAAGTAGGAGTCGATAGTGATGAATTACCCAAGAACAGTCTGGAAGATACGGTAGCCCTGATGGTCAAAACACAACGACATTTCACAAAACGCAACAACATTTCATAAAACACCAAAACATTTCAGGTAGGGACAACACTTCTTGTTTGTGATTGGACGAAACCAGGTCTGGCGACATGCCATTTCCTATTTCATTTGTGCGCCACTCTCAGCCGTAGACATGTAGACTGTGGAGGGGCGTGCCTAAAGCGCCGCCATCTTGGTACAGGGCTAGCAGAGGCAGCAGTGCATGTACATCTATAGAAGTAAGAGGGACTCAACAATCTCAAAATAGAATTATTTGCTAAATTTTGGACTAATTTCCAAACAACTTGATTTCTTAAAAACGACACACATGTGGCTATGATACAGGATGCTTGGATATTTTAAAAATGCTGATTTTACTACTCAAATACAAATTGAGTGAGCAGGTTGTTAATAACCAGCTCACTCTACATTATCCTATTACACAGCTGCTTACTGGTGAAATAACAAATTTGAGAGAAAATTTTGGTCATGATGTTATTAATCCATAAACTACCTCTGAAAAAACTACTGGAAACTGATAAACAAGCTGCTTCCCTAGCAACAGCCTGTTAAACAGAAAAAACAGACCTTAGACTACAGTAATTGATCGGTTAGAATACAGCATCTAATAGAGCTAATAATAATTAATGATGAAATTGATAATTGTGTAGGCACATCATTCCTAGACCACACATGGCCGTCTCAATCCGGCCTGCAACGTCCACAAAGGAGAAAATAAAAATCCAAAAAAAAAAAAAAAAAGGGAAGTTCAGCACATCCACATTGGACAGTTTTTATGGCTCACTAAACGAAACGCACTTTCCAAACCTGTTTTGTTTGCTTGTTTTGTTTGTCTCCACTTACGTCTGCAAACAAACATTTTCTGTGATGAACTACAACTAGTTACAGATCACGGCTGACGGATGAACATCTGTCCTCTGTGCTGCGCATTGCAACATCACAAATGACGCCAGACTGTGATGGTCTTGCCAAGAGAAGTGTCTGTCTGCATTGTTACCATTAGCTGCAGACAAACCTTATGCACCCCGCGTGTGCACACAGCTGTGGACATGTACACAGACAGTGGGCGCATACACGGGTCCATTCAGAATTTTTGGAGCTCCACGGATACAGACACCACATGTGTGCGCTATCAAGCTGCAGCATGATAACTGCCAGAATTGTTAAAACAGTGTGAGTATTAAAAACCACTGTATGTTGTTTTTCCGATCAGCATTTAAATGCAAGTTACTACAGCTGGATGCAACGTTTTTCATGACGCACAGTCGTTTCTCACAGTTGGAATTTATTTTCATGTTGGAGCAGAAAAAGGAGTTGTGTGTTTCTTCATAAATAAAATTATACAACAGTCTTCAGTGAGTGATGCAGGTCTGTTAAAGTTTGGGTTTTCTACACAAATAGAACAGTCTCACTGCATCAGAACAGAAAAGGATCTGAGTAGTAAATTGTAATATTCCTGAGTATGGTCATTTATTTGTTTAAAAGCAGTGTCTGTGAATATTATTTTGTTTTGATAATTAATTAGTAAAATTTAGTGTGTTTCTTCAGTGACCTGTGATGGACATCAGACAGCTGGCAAGATGTTTGGCTAATTTAAAAGTTGCTAATGCAATTACATGGATTGTGGGCTTGCAAATAGCCTATTGTAAAGCAATCATGTCCACCAAATATATGTAGTTTAATATAATTCAGCACTAAATTTCATGCTTCAGTTTGATTTCCAATTGTGTGGTCCTTCAGTATGGAGTCATAGTTAGTATGGCCCACTGGAAAAAAATATTGCCCACACCTGCCTTAGAAACCACATACTATACAGCTAGTACATAAAATGTACTAGCTGTATAGTACCAAAATGTAGTATGTAGTATGCAGTATGCAAACAAAAGCAAAATCTGCAGTGTACGAGTACAGTGTACATTAACAGCTCCACAGTGGGAATTAAAACAGCTTTTAGCCTGTCGGTTGGAGCGAAATGCCTTCTGGGAAACTTGTATACTGTATACTGGCCGCCCCTCAGCCAACACGTCGATTTTTCCCAGTGGCCATTCGTGGTATTGCAACAAAAAATCCCCTGTGGCATTTTTCCCATAGACCACAATAGTAAAAGAGACGGCTGTAAAACTGTTGACAGGACACTAGACTAGTCTTTGTATTCTATATGTTTAAGTCATGGACTTTTTATTTGTCAAAATTTTTTCCAAAGGCCAGAAAAGCCCCAGAAAAGTCTTTTTTCCCAGGGTGACAACCACAGCTGCGGTCGTGCTGTGTCTCGAGAACGAGGATGCCTGAAACTTAACGAGGACTCCGTCTGGCGCAAGAATCAGTCAGAAAAGTGAAAAAACCACTCAAAGGTGAGTTTTCGTTTGGACACAGCGAGTGTGTCTGTTATCAGTCTCTTGTCAGCTCTTATTCTTAAACGTAACCTTTTAATTGATAAAAGGCCTCATAGTGACTGGATTTACTGTCGTGACACCAGACAGTCACACATACCTGCTCCTGTAAAACTCACATTTTTCAACAATTTTAACTTGTAAGGCATTTATGCTGTAGCCTACGTTTAGATGTGTGTCAGCAGTGTCTCTTCCGTAATCTGAAATGTTTTTGTGTTTTGTGAAATGTTGTTCTGTTTTGACCCTCAGGGCCACCGTATCTTCCAGACTGTTGTATATGGTTGTGTTTTGTGAAATGTCACTGTGTTTTGTTAAATGTCGTTCTGTTTTGACCTGCAGGGTCACCGTATCTTTTAGACTGTTGAATGCCCCAGAGCATGATGGGATGCTCTAATTACTTAAAGGGGAACTATGCAAGTCGGGTCGCTTTTCCGCTGTGTTGCTAACTCCTCTGGGCCATGTGCATTTATTTTTGACGAAACCCGTGAAAATGCAATCCATGGAGCAGTTGATAATGTTATACAACATATATGTTACAACATGTATATCTGTGTAGTCTTATCTGTCATGAACAAAAGATTATGGGTTACGGGAGATGAGAGCTGGGACACCGGGTTCGCGGCCAAGTACTGCACTGATGTTGCAAGGTTGGTTTTCAGCCAAGAGATGCCAGTTGAAAGAGAGAGCCTCCATTCTCCCTGTAACAAGTTACAAGTCATTTATCTAATCATTACAATTACTCTGAAGCTGTTTAATTAAGGTAAAAATGCAGCATAGCTACGGTAAAAATCCTGCATAGTTGCTCTTTAATTGTAGCAGTGCAGCCATGTGAAAGAACCTGGATTCATTATGTTACTCCACTCATTTATTAATTTTCCCTTTAATTTGTCAGTCATTTCTATGTTTGTACAGTTCATTTTAGCTTTTTACATCAGCAGCCTTGTAAATTATGCATACTGTGGAGTGTTTTGAATCAGGCCAGGCTTGATGTTAATCCAAAATTCATCAACATTGCATTAGGCTTTCTTCACCTGTCAAATAAAAAGCAGAGTCAGAACAGCAGCAAAACAAAACTTTTATTAAAACTCAGGCAGAAACAGGTTCACAACACGCTGTGACTCAGAGCCTGAGATAAAAACAGAGACTGTGCATGTGTGCATGTGAGGCCAGCCATAGATTCAACTACTAAATTGTGTTTTCATTTCACATTTTATTTGACAGCTTAGTCCAAAACACCCTGAGTCTTTCAGTCAGCCTTTACCAATTCCAATTATTGTAGCTGTAACTGTGATTTAGGAGTATGTGTGTGCCTGCGTGTATACTTCTGTATAAGAGGTGTAAATAAATCCAGGAAGGAAATAAAATGTAACACCTTTATTAGAAGCAAGTCTTAATGTGTAACTCCCACTGTTTTACATGTAGAATTACATTACCTCTATCGCTCTCTCTCTCTCTCTCTCTCTCTCTCTCTCACTGCTGTTATTTTTTAGTTCTTCCTCTGCCATGAAAGCATCTTATTTTCTGTAATGGAAGTGAGGCTCAGTGTATTGGAAGTGCCCGTCCTCTTCTCCATGGTTCCCCAACTAAAAAGTTGAATCTACCACTCGTCCTGTAGCCTAGTGTTGTACAAATCATCTGTTCACTGCATTGTTGTTGTTAAGTGTGGCATGGCTTGTGTCTGGCCTGGGTTTGATGGGCCAATCCAAGTCAAAAGGCCAGGGACAATTTTAATTCCCACCCTTTCCCTGGTTAGATTTTCCTTTGTACTTTATAACAACCATCACAGATTGATACAGATGGTAGAACTTGTGTTGCACATGGGCAAGATGTGAACGAATGAACAGATAAAAACAGTCGGTCAGCTGAGCAATCAGGTGATCAATCAACATTAAGTTAAAGTACCACAAGGCTCCACTAACTGACCACGGTCTGTTTCAGGAAGCTGAGAGTCAGAGTCTTTTGCAGCTCTCCTAAGGCTCTGTAGCACTAATGTACATTAATCTTCATAACATTCAATTAAATTTTCATGCTGAACAAAGCTACGTTCAACAGCATGCTAACAAGCCGGTCTCCCGCTGTCCAAGGTTTGCCTCCCCCCCGAGCTGTCTCTGCACTCAGATGATGCAAGACTTGTTTTATTCATCCATGCTTTTAATCTGCAATCACATACACAAACAGGACAATGCCACAGGCACCCATCATTGAGGGCCATAAAATAGTTACTGCATTTAGTTTGCTAAGAGGTCGTGCTGTAGAGATGCACACCAAAATTTGTCTCTGATTTTGCAGCTTTTCCCTGGCGGGTTTTCAACACAAATCTCACGCTGTGTCACGTTGTTTGGTGTCTGTGTTTTGATATGAAGATGAAATAATTCTGAGCCCATACACAACATGTGGAGGAAAAGCAACAAGCCTCCAGTTGAATGAAACAGCTGCTAATGGGGCACAAAAATTCACTCGCACTCAACCAAGAACTGAGATTTTTAGATTTTTGTGGCCATTGGTCAAAGGTGAAGTCATGGTGATCTCACGAAACATCATTTTGATCTTGTGAATGCAATATCTCAACAACAGCTTGAAGGAATGTCCAAGTTCAAGGTCACAGTGATGCCTACATTGTCCACTAGGACTCAAGTGGGAACTAACTAGATTTTAGTGGTAAAACGTCTAAGTCCCTTGTGTCATATTTAATCATTCATTCATTCATTTTCTATACCGCTTATCCTCACTAGGGTCACGGGTGAGCTGGAGCCTATCTCAGCTGACTCCCATTCACACCTCTGGGAAATTTAGAGTCACCAATTAACCTAACCTGCATGTCTTTGGTCTGTGGGAGGAAGCCGGAGTACCTGGAGAGAACCCACACATGCACGGAGAGAACATGCAAAATCCACACAGAAGGGCCCCGGCCGGCAGGTTCAAATCCGGAACCCTCTTGCTGTGAGGCGACAGTGCTAACCACTGTACTACCCAGCAAATAAAAGTATTTATAGAAATAAAATATTTAATGGTTGTTATAATTTCCAGTCCATGTAGTGAAGCACAAACACACATACACACACCTTCATCTAATAGAGGGTGAAGTACCAGCACAATTTAAAAGGATGTTCCGCAGCAGAAGTCAGGCAGCCAATGACTTACCTCACTGACCTGCTGAAGAGTAATTAGCTCAGTTCAGGAACCTTACAGCACGTATGGACATGAACACACACTTTTTTACCACACACACAGATACTGGTGCTGGCTTGCTGAGTATCTCTTCTTGCATGGTTTAAAAGGTGTGACCATCTATTAAAGACCACATCCCTCCATGCGCCCCCCCACCCCCCAGGCACACTCTCCCATCCCACGTTAAAAACACTGAGGTTGATAACTCACCTTGGAAAGATGTTCAGCCAGGAGGAAACAACAGTATCCCCTGGCACCACTACTACATGGACAAACAATGCTACACTGCTACATGGACAAAATTGTTGGTCCCCCTGCATTTAAGAAAGAAAAACCCACAATTGTCACTGAAACAACTTGAAACTGACAAAAGTAATAAATAAACATTTTGTGAAAATTAACTCACGAAAATCAAAGTTTCTTTTGAATTGTGGTTCAACAGAATTATTTAAAAAAACAAACTAATGAAACTGGCCTGGACAAAAATTATGGTACTCTTAACTCAATCTTAACCTAATATTTTGTTGCACAGCCTTTTCACTGCAGTCAGGTGATTTCTGTCACTGAGAGTGACAGGTGCAGAAGTCTCATTGAGAATGAGACTTCTGCACCTGTCGACTCCTTGTGAGCAAACTGCTCCAGCTGTTTCAAGTTTTAAGGATGCCTTCTCCAGACTGCATGTTTCAGCTCCTTTCACAGATGTTCAGTAGGATTTAGATCAGGGCTCACAGAAGACCACTTCAGAATAGTCCAATGTTTTGTTCTTAACCATTCTTGGGTGTTTTTAGCTGTGTGTTTTGGACCAGTACCCTGTTGGAGGACCGCTGACCTGAGACTTAGACCAGGCTTTCTGACACTGGGCAGCACATTTTGCTCCAGAATGTATTGATAGACTTGTGATTTCATTGTACCCTGCACAGATTCAAGACACCCTGCGCCAGGTGCAGCAAAGCAGCCCCAGATCAGAACAGAGCCTGATCCAAGTTTCACAGTAGGTACAGTGTTCTTTTCTTTGTATGCATCATTTTTGCATCTGTGTATGATGAGCTGATGTGACTTGCCAAAAATCTTCAGTTTTGGATCAAAAAGTTCCAGTTTTGTCTCATTTGTCCACAAAGCTTCTGGGAGAATGCCATTTGATTCTTGCTGAAGCTTTTTGATGCCAGACTGAAGCTTACTGGCAGGCTTGGTTATGTTCTGGGGCTGCTTTGCTGTATTGTGGGTTTTTCTTTCTTGAACAGAAGGGTACCAACAATTTCGTCCACATCTGTAAGTGTTCTCATGTCCATGCCTCATGGTCACCTGAGGTGAGGTGGGCTAGCAGTTTGTGTGCTGGGTGGGTGGGGTCCTTTATAACAGAATATGATCTGCTTCTGCACCTGCTGAAATAAATGTCCAGGGGAGGCTGCTGTGTGTTAGTTTTTGTGCAGATTTGACCACTTGTTCAGAGCTGTTCCCATGACAGTGATGCACGACGTCTGTGTGCTCTCCACCACAGGTCAGGACAGCAGGGCTTTTCCCATATTCCATGTTGTAAACTGTTTCCTTGTCTGTACACATCTCCTGCACATCTGCATGTCCTGGGTGAGGGATCCTTCCTCTGTTGCTCACCCTGAGGTTTCTCCTGTTTTTTCTTGGGAGTTTTTCCTCAGTCGATGTGAGGGTCTAAGGGCAGAGAATGTTGTAATGATGCTGTGTAAAGCCCTTTGAGACGAACTGTTTGTAAAATGGGCTATACAAATAAGACAGACTGCTTCCCACTGACTTGTGGCTTAGTGTCCAACTAATTCATTAAAAAAACAAAAAAAACCTCTTACTTAGAACTTAAAAAACTTTTCATTGGTGCCTTATTGAAAAATTCTTGAAAATATAACTCTAAATACACACTATGTGGTATCTGTATTGCTAACCTTGTAGGAGGCGCTAACATAGCATTTTACAGTGACAGTGCAGTAAACATCTGCAGTGAAACTCAGGACAGAAGAATTTTTGCTGTCATACAATGATAAAAGCATTCTCCCTCTTTAAAAGGCTACGGCTCCATTAACTTTCAACATCTTTAAACTCTCCTCACTGCAGCAATAAACACATCGGAGCAGTTTTATTCTGCCCATGCTTGATGGAAATTTAATGCTTTGGGAATTCTCACAATACATATCCATTTGCCAGATTTCCCCAGAGAACCAGTCCACTTTCCTCCAGCCTTCCCACCCACACCTCCCACTCAATCAAACAAGCCCTCCCCCTGGGGTTCTCTTTTCAACAGAGCTTAACATCTGAGCCTCCCAGTACCTCCCCCCACCACCACCACCACCCTGAACCCGACTTAGGCTCCCAGAACGCACCCTGCTGTAGCCACGCAAATTGTGACAGATTTGTTTACCGTGCAAGGCAAATGTCTTAATTGTTGTCGAGGGAGCACGGCAAAGAAAATAGGGTGGGTGGAGGTGGTAGATGGAGTGCAGAGGCATGTCCCTGTATAGTTGGCAATGGGGATGAGAGGAAATGTTGCACTGTAATGTCAAGAGATGTAGCGGTGGATTAAACCTCCCACAAGTTATTCCATTCTTCAGGGCTATCCAGGATTTTCTGCCTCAGGAAGGAAGAGTCAGAGGGGAGGTGCCATCTTTGTTTGTGTTTATGTGCAGTATGTATATATCTGAATGTCTGTTATCCTCACTGTGTAACATGGTGTCAGGAATAGTCAGTGAAGACTCCTGCCTAAATCTATTAATAAACAATGCAAATGCATATCCTCGAGCAAGTATAATATAATCCTCCATTTAAATTCTAAATGAGTTCTGCTCTGTCAGTAAATTTAGGCCAGGAACACGTGTAATAATTCCAACTTGCAGGCTGATATTTTGCTATGGTAGCTCTTGTTGGAATTGGAACTGGAAATCAGGATAAAGTTGAGATGATTTTCAAGTAAACTTTAAATGTCACGGGCATTATTGAGACAGTTATATTTTATGGAAAATGTAGAGAGAACAAATCATCTTCATTTCACTGTACCTCTGCATATCTCCCTTCAGCCTTATAGTGATGGGCTGCACGGATAGTGGTGATGGCAGGCTCTCTTCTCGCTATGATCGCTCTCAGGGCAGAACTGTATGTGAAGAAAATGATGAATGGGAGTCCTCTTTGTTGTGCGCTGCCCTGTGGATCCCACTTTAGAAAGCCTCCCCCAGGCCTCTGCTGTGAATTACATGTATTCCTCTTGCCACGTCTCAGCTGAATCACTCCACGGCCATTTATTAAAACATTTCAATCAAGAGGGACAATTCACAAGGATCAAATACTTTTCCATTGCTATGTGGATGAACGGGGGACGAGAGTAAGGGATGTGATTAGATGTTGTGATGTGATCATCTATAGAAAACGCGCCCAGGGGTCCAGACAGCGGTGGTGGAGCTTCATGTGTTTGAATGCCCCCTGCTGGTTGTCTGTTCACTCTGCCAGTCAAAAACTGAAGCAATCGCCTGACCCCAGTGAGCTTTTTTTAAATCCAACTCTGAGTCTGATCCATGTAAACAAACATCCTTTTGGTGATACAGTGAAGGTCTTGTTAGTCTTGTTGAATGAGAAATGAAAGGGCTCAGAGAGGATCCCCAAACATGAATAATTGAACGACCTTGAATATGTTGTCTTCTAGTTTGTGTTGAAAAACTAACTTTCAAACAATCCGTCTCCAGCGCGCTCGACCTTTCCTCCATTACAAGTGGGCTTTGATGTGAGGTTTATTTTCCTTCAAGCCCTTGTGTTATCTCTCCTCATCAGCGTCTACGGCCCTCACTCATTTGTGTCTGCCTTCCATCAGCCCCCTCCTCCCTCCTGCTCTTTTATGACATTGGGCTTAGAGGCAAAGTTGCTGCAGTGTCTTTGGTAAACAAACAGACAGCCCCGTCTGCTGCTCCATCTCCAAGGCTGAGCGCTCACGATGACTACACATAAAGACTACATCCTTAGCCCAGATAACCATCCAGCAAATGTCATGTGTTCTCAGGGGTTAAATTGCCCTGTGCGATTGGAGAGTGTGTTGGTGGGGCTGCAGGGGCATTTTTAAGTATTTTTGTCATGTCAAATAAAGGAGGGGAGAGAACATTTCTTGTTCACCAAGGCCACACAGCCCAGTAAATACACACTATATATTACCTGACTTAGAAATGAACTTTGGAAAATTGACTATGTAGTATACAGTGATGCACATTCAGGGGAGACAGTGCCTACCCTAGGCTGTCAGGAAAAAATAAATGATTCAGTTAATCTAAGGTTTGATTATTTTTTAATTTCAGATAACTTTACTACAGGTTTAAAGGGGAACTATGCAAGTCTGATCGCTTTTCTGCTGTTTTGCTAACCCTCCTCCTGGCATGTGCATTTGTTTTTGACGAAACCGTCGAATAAAGCAAACCATGGAGCAGTGGATAACGTTACATAACATATACGATGTTACGACATGTATATTTGTGTAGTCTTAACACATCCGACCTGCTTCTCCCTCAGGTGTCCGGTCTCGGGCTGTGTCTCTCCTACTGTTTCCCACGGAGCTCTGTCCCGTTTGAAAGACGAGGGAAGCCCGTATGTGGAAAGATGTTGCCTCCAAGATGTAGAATGTGTATTATGGTGGAGAAACACACATTTCAGCCTCCTTTCATATTTAATGGAGGGGGAACCATACTAAGCATGTGTGAGCCTCCTTTTATATTTAATAGAGATGCAGGGCAATATCTGACATTGCCCTTCTTTTTTGAGATTGAACATATTAACTCTACTGTGGAACTTCAGCCAATAATCATACACACAATAACTGCAACTACACTTAGTTTACAACATTAAGACATCTTGGAATAATAATTGTAACATTGAAGGTAATGTTGGAGATCTATTTCTGGAGCATTTTTTACTGAATTGCCTGAAATCCTCTTCACACCCTGACTGCTACCAATTAATTAAAGGAGACATATTATGCTGTTCTATATTTTAGAACATCCTTACAATGTTATAATATCATAGGTATATGTGTATATATGTATATGTAAACTGCAAGGGATCTGCCCAAAAACATGCCCACGACGCCCGCCCCCAACTGGCATCTATACAGAAAATCCCCAAAGATGAAAACTATAGGTCAGACTCGGGGTCAAATGATTACAGATGCACCTCCTAGCTGGCCATGTTTATAAAGCCAACCGATATGTATTTAACAACACAAGGTAAACAAGCACACGTGGGCCTCCACTGAGCAAGCCAATCAGAGGAAAGAAGGGGGAGGCAGCAGCCAAAATGAAGCGTTTCAGGAAGTGGCTGCATAGTGGTTGAAATCTGGATTTTTCTTAACATCCGTACAAGACTATTAAGGGATTTTTGGGGCTGAAAATCATGCAGAACTACTCTGTAGGTGTTCAAAACTGACACAATGGTAAGCAAAAAGCAGTAAAATATGCATAATATGTCTCCTTTAAATGCCTTTTCACAAAAATTAAAAAAAAAAAAAAGTCAGTAACCTGTGGGACATACAATCTTGGAAAAACGCCATCCAATCATCTTGAGCACCACCTTCAAGTCAATTGGATCGTGATGTGTCAGTCAAACTGCCAACTCTGTCCCTCCCTCCCTCCTCTGCGTGTACCGCCCTTTGTGCCCTAATCGCATGTGTGCTCAGAGTCTTCAATGAGCTACACCGCGGAAAGGACAACGCCAGTAATCCAATGTAGCACACTGAAGTCCGGTAGCCTAGGTGGCAATAAGCTGGATGCTGGATGGTTTATTATGGTGTTAGGTGTTTTCTTTCACGTGAATGAACCATTAGAAAAAGCCAGTGGAAAGTTAGTCATGCAAATATTGACTAGAATTAAAATGTATCAGCTCCACTGCCGTTCCGGATAGATAAGATGAATGATAAACTCAGAAACTTAACTTTTAAGCCTTCACATTTTGTTATACTTTGAAATTTAAACTTTATTGGTTTGTGAATGTAAAAGCTGAATTATTTTTCAGTGGCAGGCTACTTCATGGTCAATTCATCATTACACCTTATCTAGCTCCACTTATAACAGCTTCCTCATTTTCCTGATCGTTCTTTGACCTTTAAACCATCCTTGAATGATTCCAGGATTGCTGAGGCTAATCAGATCAAATGACAGACACCGTAGTGCCCTCATTAAAGCAGAAACAAGAGAGATTAATGCTTCACCTCCCAACAAGGATGTGCCAACCTGTCTGTTCTGCTTAATGCAAAATGAAAGAATGATGTGCATTTTATTCCAGTTGAAGCAGTGGCTGTGACATGTGAACAGGTGGAGCCACTGGGCTGGGAGGGAGCAGAGAGAAACGGCATGCCTATCAATTAGCTCCGCCTTGTCAGATGCGGCAGAGACAGACAGGAAATGAGAAGTGGAATGGTGTGTATGTGTGAAGGAGAAAGATGATGCACAGCAAAGCTGATTAATTGACAAGAACCAGACAGTGACAAAGGGTCTTTGAATGAACAGTCTAAAACTGTTGACACAGACAGCACGGAAGACACAGACAGTTTCACTGTCACAACTCATATCGAGGACCCATATCATTTATATCATTACAAGTATCCAGTGTTACTTGAATTTTCTACATGCTCTTCTAGACCCTAATCTGTGATCTGGTACACGTCTTTCTGGAAGGAACTTCAGTTGATGCACAATAATTAATGCATCTTCTATTTCCAGTGCTGTCAGTTGGAATAATCTGTGAAAGTACTAAATTAAACAAGGCTTCTGTATCCACAGTGTATTGTATAGCTCACAACATTTCCTGTTAACCTTAGCGTGTCTGCATTCTGAAATTAAGCATTAGATTGACAGGTAGACTGGCGCAGCATCAGCAGGAATACGGTGTTGTATCAGATGGTAGTGGTGAACAGGGAGCTGAGCCAGAAGGCACAACTGCTAACATACCAATCAGTCTACATTCCAATCCTCAGCGGTGGTCATGAACTTTGGGTAGAGACTCAAAGTACGAGACTGTGGCTGAAATAAAATTCCTCTATGGGGTAGCAAAGCTCACACTACATAGATGTAGTGAGGAGCACAAACATTCAGAGGGAGCTCAGAGTAGAGCTGGTCTCAGGTCAGAAGGAGCCATGCAGCAGAGGTGATTTGATTTGATCAGGATCCCTTTGGGCACATGAAAGTGGAAGGTACAGAACATGCTGGAAAGACAATATGCCTCATCTGACCCAAGAACACTTCTAGATGCCTTAGAGGGAAGTGGAAATCATAATGCAGGAAGCTGGATGGATGGTTGGATGGATGGATGGATTTACTGCTCACTATAGTGTATGCTACTGCCACCAACTGTCAATCAATGGAACTGCAGAAAAGAGGTACCAAGGTTGTTGCATCATTAGTTTGCAGGCACAATACGGACACAAAGTGGATTCACCTGTGGTCAAACACTCCACAGGGCATATTTCGTAATGGAAATTTGTTGCATCCTCGTTTTAACTTCTTACTTGAACAGTAGGAATACTTAGTTTTTTGTCCAAAGGCCCAGAGAGAATCATCTGTCCCTGAATAAATAAAAGTGTTTTTCGGAGCAGTTCACATAAAACACTACACAAAAAATATTTTTTATCCAGAATAAAATTCTGGTGGGAAAATGCTCAACGTAGATGGTTTTTGATGTACTGTTTCAAAGAGATCCTAATATCAATCTTAGTGGTAACTTCTGTCTGCTGCTGACCTCCATGAGCATCAGAAACAGCTAATTGCTTGTGCAGGAGAACATTTCAGAACATGACAACACTAGCAAATAAAAGGCACAACGTATATATCATAAAAATAAGGTGACTCCCCAGTATAATAACAAGTGTTGATTTCAAGGATTGAAAATTAAGGATTAGAACCACTATGCCCTTTCAAAATGACTGACATGACATGAGTGACATAAAGTTGTATAATGTTGAACAGTTGTAATTTTGTTTTAGAAAATCAGTAGTACTTTGTATAATGCTAGGAAATATATGTTTACTATAATAGCAGCAGTAGCACTGTAAATGTAATAATAATATCTTAAGGCAGCAGTTTTTAGTACATAACAATCAAGCAAGCTATAAAAAAAATACAACATTAAGTAACAACTCCTTAACAAATAATAATAATAATGATAATTAATAATGAGATCAAGAATAAGAAAAAAATCACTTTATTAATCCCCAAAGGAAAATCCATTTGTCCGGCAGTTATAACATAATGGTCAGTGAGTAACCACAGCTTGAGTAACCTTCTGTTTGAGAAGGCTGTTAAAAAAAGAAAACGTTGTCCTTGGTCACGTGCTGCTTTCACCTTTAACTTCCACTCAACCAAACTAGTATTTCGTCAGGAAACTCTTCTCTGAATCTGATTGGTCAGCCGGGAGAGGTGTTCTTATTCCTGGCTCCTGATTGGTTGAGGCCAGGGTCTGCTGCCATCACTGCTGTTTGTCCCGTCAGCGTGTGTTCCAAGGAGATTGTACCTGCACACTTCTTCGGAAAATGGCGAGCCTGTGTGCCCGAGCCCTGAGACACAGCTACTCCCTGGTAGCTTCACCTGCGCTGACACGGTAAACGGTGTTTATTGTTGAAGTGTGCGGTTCATAGAAACGATACGCGGGGGGCTGCTGGTGCTGAGCTGCTGTTATCATATGGCTGTAGCCGGCTAGCAATGTTAGCTTTCTAACTGACCGTGGTCCTTAATGTTCGTCGCTGTGTGTAAAATACAGATAAAAGTGTAAGTGACCATGGGGACGTCTGTATGTACCTGACATGACTTGACGTGGTTGTCTGGAACTGTATCTAGCCTGGTATGGTCTGTCGTTGTAAGCATGTTAGCTGTTTCTAGAGACAGAGGTTAGTGATGACATAATATGACATGTCCTGTATGATGAAGAGAGGGATGTAGCTAGTTACAACTTTACTGATGTTGTCTGCTCTGAAGTTATACCCCGGAGGTGTGTGTGCGTGTGTCTGTGTGTACGCGCGCGCGCGTGTTTGATTGTTTGACTTTCATTTTGATTTTAACGCGTTTTGTAACGCTCCGACTTCCAGTAGTGCTTCATGTGACCCTGAGATCCTGCCAATCCAAAATCCAGCCTTATTATATAATTCATAGTTTCTTGTATGTGGCCGTGTGTGACCCACTCACTTATAATTCATGTGACTATAATTGAACAGTATGTGAATGGAGTTTGACGTCATGTTGCAACATTATCATTGGTAGAGACGGATGATGACATTAGATCGCACATGGTGAAATAAGCCACATTGTTCTCAACGACTCTACCAGCAGATACTTCAGACAGGGGAACGTAGATTGATATCCAGGTGGTTGCCTAACATTCTTACAGTCTTCCTGGCAGTGGTTTCAGTTAAGCTGTCTGATGCCATCAATTAGCACGTCTGGAAAAATCAACCAAAATACCCTGACTACTGGACAAGCTACATGTCTGGACAAATATATGAACGTAGAGATCTGATGATTCGTTCATGTTTTTTAAATGAATTAATGTTTTGAGGACTGTCGCAGGTTTCAGCTGTGGAAGGTGTGCACCACTGTTTTAGAAATACCAGTTAGGTTTTTCTCATTGATGTTGTTGTAGTTTTGTTTGATGCAGTCGTTCAGTCGCTGCACAGTGAAGGGAAGAAAATACAATTTGAACCTGGGGTGTTGTGTAATGCTATTGTGTAAATATTGATATGTATTTTATGGAATAATTTATCAAGGAATCAATTAAAAATATGAAATAAATACTGTTTGAGCTCTAGAACATATAATATACACAGATGTCTGCATTAATTAAGTTAGTTTTATCTGTTAGAAAATTAAGCTTGGTCATTAGACAATGTAGATGTGATGGAAAATGAAGTGTGAGGAAAAAATGACAAAGTGGGGACATTAGGTCAAGCACTCTGCAAAATACTTGAGTTAAAAGTGCACAAATAGGTCCCGACTGATTGCACTTACATCAGACTCGGGCTCTGAATTTTGGTTCAAAAGATAAATAGAACGACAGCATTTGGAAAAATGACCTGTTGTGTGACTTTCCCACCCAGAGCATCTCCACGATTGTTGTGTACAGCCACCCAGCAGAAGAATGGCCAAAGGTCAGAAGAGGACAGTGAGAAGCCAGAGCAGAGTGCAACAGAGAGAGCCCTGGTGGAGGAGAAGAGCCAGCTGGAGGAGCAGCTGAAGGAAATGACAGTAAGTCCTGTTCAGCAGCCAGAACAACAGAGCTTACTGCTGTTTATCTGTGTTACAGGGAAAATCACTACATGTGCTCTCAAGGCAGAGATACTAATACAGATCCAGTGACAATAACAATCATATGACATATAAAACCATCATCAATTCTTCAACATTGGAGTTGTGTAGCATCACAGCCTGGCCTCAGATGTCTGGCTGTCCAGATGTCAGGTGCTGCTTTTCTCTGTTTCATCTGGCTTGATAGTTGAATGTAAATGATAATTGACTTATGAATCAAAAACAAAACCACTCATCTTCTGCAGCCCTTGTTAGACACCGTAACAGAATTGGTAACACGTGTTATGGCATTTCACTGTGATTCTGTGGTTTGAACCAAGTCTTTATATACAAGGTAATGCAAAGTAAAAGTGAATATAGTGGTGCTGTATGTATTTGTGAAGGATGTTAAATGATGACATTCACACTTTACAACAGTCCTTCTCAGACATGGTCACATTTTTTAGCCCTGGGCTGTGTAAAGTAACAGCCAGTAATGTTGTGTTTTTAAACCACCATCACTTGTTTCCAGGAGAAGTATAAACGAGCGTTGGCTGACACAGAGAACCTCAGAACGCGGAGTCAGAAGATGATAGAAGACGCAAAATTATACGGTAAACACTTGTTTGTCTTTTAAGGTGTTAACAGCTAGTGAACCTTGGGACCACCTGCATGAAGGGATCACATTTTCCTACAAAACTATTGTGTGTGAACCATGTTCCAACCACTAGATGTTACAAAAGGCCAACTTCAGACTCATGACTAAATTGAGTATGATAATGTCCTCATTTTTATGACAGGCTCGACTGATGTTGTATCAGTTTGAATTTGCATACAGCATATGTTATCTTTTGTTTCCTCTTCCTTCCATCACCAGGGATCCAGGGCTTCTGTAAGGACCTGCTGGAAGTGGCCGACATTCTGGAGAAGGCTACAGAGAGCGTGCCTAAGGAGGAGGTGACGACCCAGAACCCTCACCTGAAGAACCTGTACGACGGCCTGGTGATGACCGAGGTCCAGATCCAGAAGGTGTTCACCAAGCATGGCCTGGTCAAGCTCAACCCCGACGGCCAGAAGTTTGACCCCTACGAGCACGAGGCTCTCTTCCACGCCCCGGTGGAGGGCAAGGAGCCTGGCACCGTCGCTGTAGTAACCAAAGTGGGCTACAAGCTTCACGGTCGTACCCTCAGGCCAGCGCTGGTGGGCGTGGCCAAAGCCCCCTAGAAATAATGACAAAACTGTGACAAAATGGGATTTGTTTTGTCTGGGTGATGGATGACCTCAGTTACAGTAGACTGGTCACAGCACCCTGCCACCCTTCTCCCATGGGTCACTACCCCTCCTGCCCATAAGAAGAGGGAAACCATCTGAAATGAACTCTAACTGGACAATATTCATCTGTTGTTAACAGACAGTGTTTACAGTTACATTTCAGTTCGTCATCACATATATAATAATTTCAGACAGTTATTGTCAGATTATTGAAAACGATGCACCAGGTAACAGACGAGGCTGTCATGTCTCATCACCCTTGACTGGAACACGAACTGTTGACTGATCAAAAAAAAAAAACCTTTCTCAAATGATCATAATCTCCTCTAATCTGTAATTCAAGGCATTTTTTTGGATGAAAGCTGGTGTAAAATCCATCCACAGAGTGAACACTGACCCCCAACTGCTGATATCATTCCGGTTTTGTTTAAAGCTCCAATAATCTTGAACTTGTCTTTTGTCTGTGAGTTTCATTATGTGTGTGATTAACGTTGGGAGCAGTACTTGTGGATCTGAAGCAAGCATTCAGTATGAAGACATGTTTCTGCAGCTCACTTGCATGTGATCAGTCTCCTGTCTGCCAGCCTGTCACAGTAACACAGTAAGCTCAGACAGTGATGTAATAACTGTATCAGTAAACTTTTAGCATATGTATATGGACCTTTGTCCAAACTGTCACAGCATCAGAATAAACTGATCGTCTTTGAAAGACCTGTTGGTTTTAAGAGTTTGTCTTGTCCTGTCTTGTGACACATGTCCAGTCCTGACCAACCTTACCTCCGTTTATGACAAGTAAAGAAAGCTAACGATAAAAGATAAAGGCTAGTTCAGTTCCAACTATCTTCTAATCTACACTAATTATTGGATATTTAGCCTAGAGACAGATGTTCTGTGTCAGAAAACTCTGTTTGACAGAGGTGGACTGACAGAAAGAGCTGTTGGTTTTAGAGACTGGTGATGTTTTTCTTGTTAACAACAAATTCCATGAAAAGGCCCAGACCAACAATAAACAATGTTTCCACTATTGAACATCACATAGTGTGAATTCAAAGCCTGATATATCTAATTCAGGCATGAGCAAACTATTCCACAAAGGGCCGGTGTGGCTGCAGGTTTTCTTTCCAACCAAGCAGCAGCACACCAGACCTGACTCAGTTAATCAACTGATCTCAGTCTTCAGACAGCTGATTGGTTAAACTGTGTGTTCTTGGTTGGTTGGAACAAAAACCTGCAGCCGCACCGGCCCTTTGTGGAATAGTTTGCCCATACCTGATCTAATTCCTCTGTAACACCAGACAAATCTGCAACAAGTGAATTACTTAAGGAAATCACTAAAAACTGCAGTTTCAAAAGCTTTCCATCTTCAGTATGAGCCAGAGCTGCTCCATGCATTGACACGTGACATTGAAATTGCAATATGGCCAAGAGCACTATCCAAACTGCAGAAGCTGGAGAAAAAAAGGCAGGAGCTGCAGTGTATTCAGTGAAGTTAGAAATATGTCAGAACTTTATGCATTCTTGGCATCATGAGCTGGCTCCATTGCCCAGACTCCAGAGACAAAAAAGGAACAGGTGTGTTTGATACAAAAGATAATCACAGCATCTTCTTTTAGTTTTTTCCATGAAAATGAAATACAAAAACAGCCAGTCATGAAACTGCACACACAAGACTGTATCCCCAAAATAATGGCAAAATGATTCAGCCATGTCCTCCTAAATGACTTTGCACAGTCAATTTCTAGTTGTATTATTTTCCTCATTAACTGAAAAATTAAAATATAATTTTAATGATCATAATTCTTGAAAACTTGGTAACCATCATTAACATGATGCTCCTGTATTGGTGTTGAGTCTCAATCCGTACTTGCAGCTTCTGAATGATGCTTTTCCTTTAAGGTTCACTGTTCCTACAAAGCACTGAAGAGGACTATTCAGAATCATAAAGTATTTGCACGTTTAATACGTCTCCACACACACCCTGTCATGTGCAACAACAAAGTAACAGGACAGCAAAACAGCTCAACAGTATCAGACTGGTAACAAGATGAGAGACAGCTCAACAGCATGCCACCACTACACCCACAGCCGGAGGAAAGGATTCTTGATCATCCACAATCACCTGCTTTTAATAACAAAAACTATAAAAAAAAATTCCATGACACAAAATACTGTACATTTCACGGTCAGTAATTATACTTTCTTTTTCTAATTTATCTTACAAAATTATTCACATTTGGTGACAGAAAGTAAACAAACCCCACCC
>OMNW01011386.1:61582-78774 GCA_900303245.1 Selene dorsalis | reverse complement strand
GGGTAGAGGAGGGAGAAGAACAAAGAGGTTGGCATCAGGGCAGCAGAGAAGACAGGGTGAACTGCTTGTGAGAACGATTGACTGCAACTCACCAACATCACTGCGCTGGCTGTTCTTGTCACTTGGCAGGCGTGCGTAAGCCGTGTAGTGGCCTCCAATCATCCCACCGTAGTGGTTGATGACTGCATACAAGTCATAGATGGGAGGTTGTTGCATCTCATCCTTCTGGCCGATACAGAATTTACTCAGATCCAGATTCCTAGAAGAGGAGAACACAGTCCAGCACAGTGGTCAAAGCATTGCACAAGGCTGATCCTGTGAAACAGGCAGTTTGGTGTAGAAAAATATGAATGAGTAAATTTGTAAAGTACGTTTTTACAGTCTGCTTACCTGACAGGGAAGTCCACCATGTCGTTGATTTTATCCCTCCAGATGAAGCTCCTGAAGGAGAAGCGTTTGAGCTGGATGATCAGGACGTTGGGCAGACGCCACAGCAGCAGCTGTTTGGAGGCCTCACGGTGCTGCTGGCACTTTGGACAGTACCTTAAACACACGGTGTGAAAAATGAAGAAACACACAAACAAGAAAAGAACCAAAAAGACAGAGACAATTTGTTTTTGTGTTATTCCACAAATATCTAAACACAAAATAAGGGGGTTCCTACCATGCCTCCTCTGGTGCCAGCACCTCTGGCTTGGTGAAGAGGTTGAGGCACTGCTCCAGGGTGAAGTGTCCAGCTCTGGCCGTCTCACTCAGAGAGCCAGGGTCCTCCTCGTACTCCAGCTCCTTGGAGCTCACCAGAACATACTCCTTCAGGCGCTCGTTGTTCTTCCAAACCAGCTCCAAGGTCACGTCTTCAGGGAGGTCCACAAGCAAGTCCTCTGCAGAGGGGTTGGAGAAAAATAATCCTGGTGTGCTGGACTTTTTATTTCTTGGGCAGTGGATTCAGCAGAAAGTGTATAGTTGAGTCAGAGATATCAGTATGGAGGAGAGTTCTGGTCTTACCTTTCTCATCCAGCCTCTGCTCCTTGTTGTTTGAGTCCAGCAGAGAGATGTAGAACTGACTGGCATGACCTGATGCTGATTCACTTGGATGCTGGTACCCTGTTACTGCAGCTGCAAAAAATGGCAAGAGTGAGAAATAATGTGATGCAAGAAGTTTAAAAAAAAATTACGAGAGGAAAAACACTTAAGTATCCACAGGTTGTGTTGTCACCTTCTGGACGCACTGCCTTCTCACAGGTCGTCTCCTTTTCAGCATGAGGGTCCAGAGAGCAGCAGGAGGTTGTAGAAGCTGGCTCTGAGAATCCTGAATCTGTGGTCCGCATGGTGGAGAGAGAGGTCTGGGAGGAGGAGTGGGAGTCTGACTCTGCAGAGTGGACAGCTGAGGCCTGGGCATGCTCCGCCTGGGATTCAGGCAACAGAGACTGGCTCTCCACCTCCAGATCAGTTGCTCCTACAGCGCTGCTACCACCCATGGCCTCATCTCCAGCCCCATCTCCTGCCGGCATTGAGGGGAGGTCACCCCGGCACTGAGATGTTTCAGGGGATGTCCTGCCTGACTGGAAAGGAGGCTGAAACACGTTGACAGAGAACCTGCACAGAGAAGAAATTGCTGGTGATTTCTCGTGTTGATTTTAACCTGACATAAAGTAATGCCTACTTTTGTTCTCTAAAAATATTGTGGGGAAAATAAAGTTCTCTCCCCCACAAAGAAATGGACAGTCTATAGTTTTTATGGTAAGTTTACTTTAAGGCAGAATATCAACAAAAAATCCAGATATAACATTGCCATATAAAGCTAATAAATTAATCTACATTTGATCAAGTGAAATAAGGGCAAAAATCAGCAGTGGATCAAGTACGTATTTTCCCACAGTATTTTAGAAAACTCTCACCCATGGCACTTTGCTCATGTCATCCCCTCTCATTTCGTCTCCCTCCCCAACTTTTTTCTCTCACTGTGCCCATCTAGTCAAAGGTAAAAAACTGCCCAAGGTGCACCAGTGAAAGAGGCTTTCTATAGTTGAGTCATCTTAATGCAAAATGCTACCTCGAGTAGTCTGTTATTAAAGATTCTATACGATATGATTATGACATGATTAGCACAAAGGACTGTAATTCAGAGTGTGTACCTGGAGTAACCCTCTAGAAGCTGAGTGAGGCGGGTGTAGGAGAGTCGAGACTCAGGCACGCTGACCAGGAAAGGCAGGCCCACGTTCTCCATGTTGGGTCGACACAGACTCTTGTGATTAGGCCAGTGGGTCCTTTGACATACTCTGAGAGGAGGAGACCAACAGTTAATGTCTTCATTGAGAAATTTATGGATTAATATAAGAACAAAATAACATGCTTTGGTGCACGCTGGAAAGGAGGAGGGGGTGAACTCACTGATTGCAGTAGCCCACGCGATAGCAGCGAGTGCACCTCTTCAGCTTGTCTTCATCAGACACTGGAGGCTTCAGGCAGGCGGCGCACTTGGAGATGGGGATGCTGGGGACCTGGAGTTTCTGGGGGGCAAAAAAAGACCTTTCAAATCTGCGCACACTGATGTCTTAATATGCTGTAGAACTGTAGGGATCCGGATGTTGTTTTTGTTACCTGCTGCACTCTGAGCAATATCACTCTCTCTTTGGCCAGGTCTTTGGAAAGCACCTCAAAGCAGAACAACATGTCAGAGGGAGACACCGTGTCCAGGGAATGGGAAGGCAGGAACATTCGTTGGAACCGGTTCTTCCCGACCTGAGAGGAGTAATGTCTAATTATGAACCCGGTCTTAAATATTTCCATCAGTAGGGCATCCTGTAAGTTTCTCACATCTTACCTCTGCAAGTCTCAGATTCTCTGCTTTGACCCTCACGCTCCTAGAGATGGATTCGAGGACTTCAGCAGTGCTGGAGTTTTCCTTGCTCACACTGACCAAAAACTAGAGACACAGTTACACAAAGGTTCATTACAGCTCATACACAAGCCAAGTTTACATTTCTGTACCATGTTATTAACTGACACTCTCAGTCATACTAATGTTCATATGAAAACTGGAAACTTACTTTGATGGGTTTCTTATGAGGTTCCTTTGCAAAGTAGAAAACTGAGAGCACCTTTTGTTTCTGGGGCAATGGGACTGGCAGGTAGAGGAAAGGGTCAAAGGTGATGGACACCTGAACATGAAGACGGAGGTAAAGGTAAAAGGAAGTGGGTCAGTCATCACTATCACAAAGCACCTTGTCGGTTACTATGCAGAGCTTCCTGCGGAGAGTTGTTCTGCTTTACCTTGGAGCACGTGGGGCAAACAAGCTTCGATTTGAACTGGCCTTGGAATAGGTCCACTATAAAGGAGTCATTTCTCATCTTGTGCCTCTGCCACGCCTCCTCTGCCACCACCTGCACCGACAGACAAAATAGATCATCAAGAATCAATGAAAATGTAGGAGGAAAGGTGGTTAAAAAATATGCCCAAAAAAGAGACGGGGACAGATGACCAAAAAAAAACAAAAACAAACACTTACCTCATCCAGACGTCCGTCTGAGTCAACGGTCTCAGTGTATGGTTTGTTCTGGATGCGGTTCAAGTCCTCGTGGAGCCCATCCAGCAAGAAAGCCATGAACTCCTGAGCATCATGCTGTGCGTAGCCTGTAAACTGACTGGCTTTACTGGCCACAATTGCCTGCAATGGAAAAAAAGGAATAACGATACTGATCCTACTGTTTCCTAAATGTGCAGAGATGAGGACGAATGTTTTGCATGCATTTCATGTTAAGAAAACATCAGTGCCTACGTACCTTGAGTTTGGAGGGCTGGAAGGCGTGGTGTGTTCCTTTCCAAAGGGCCCTGAGCAGCACTGCAAAGCCGATGGCCAACCTGCCTCCTGTTCCTAGTGGATTATTGCAGTTGATTTCTGCTTCAAATGCTCGATCTGCCGGGGCACAGAAAATACACGTGTGAGATAATGGAAGCAGTAATCAGCTACAGTCAGTGGGTGCTTCGACAAAGATTAACAAACAGTGACATGTGGATGGAAACCGTCAGGATAAAACTTAACTTCCTGTGGATATAAAGTGACTCAAAAACTTCAGGTAAAACATTAGTTTTAAAGCATTTGTTACATACGGGCCACAGCATGTCTCCCAGAAATGGCTACTCTTGAGTTTTTTGAGTCATTCTTAAATTATGTAAAACAATACTAAATACTACAACCCTTTGTATTTCACATCTCATACATCTGATCGTGTCTCATCCCCACATTAACTACTTTCTATCAGCCATGTTTGGTTTTACATCTACTCCAAAAACTAGATGACCTAGATTTTGCTTCATTTTAAATGCTTATATTGCAGAAACTGTATCTGGCTCATGCAGATAAAAACTTTCTGATCCCTCATTAAATTTGCCCCTCTGAAGCTCTTATCACCATTATGAGTGGTCCCTCGACTATCTGCTTGTGGTCATATTGGCTGCCTCTGGTTGTAATCTAGCAATAATTATCACATCTATATCTACTATCTGTGTGTGCATCAAGTTCAACACACTGTTATATTTTTAGCAGTATGAAAAAGTTCTGTCGTTGGCAGTAGGATGAAAGGCAAAATAATTCGTTTGGTCAACATGAGCTTAACTTAATCATAAAATAAAATAGAATCGCTCTATTTTATTTATTTTATTTTTTATTAAGGGCTAGACAAATAATACATAATTTACCATGAAAGTAATCCCTGAGCTCTCTGGTGTTGGACAGGGATTGGATAACACTGTTCATGAAGCAGGTGTTGCCGAGGTTAACCAATCCTGTAAAACCAGGCAGACACACTTTCTTCTCCTCCTCTTCCTCATGGCGCTCATTGCTGGCAGGAGGTGCATGGGTCATGGGCTGCACCATACAGGTAGGCTTGGGCTGAAACAGGAAATATATATATACACACACACACACACACACACCCATTAATAATGCCCATCAACGACAAAAAGTTGACAAAACTAGTAAGACCGAAAAAAGCCAGTAAACAAATAACGATGTTTCCTGTGTCTTGTCCCAGTGTCTATGGTTATTCATTTTGTGACTCACCGTGGTAACTGTGGTCTCTGGCTTGGTAATAGCAACATGCTCAGAGACGGTACGAGAAGCTACAGTATCCAGACCAGCATCCTCCACTCTGGATGAGGCCTTCGGGGCCTTGGGTTTCTCCTCCCCAACCCTCGGAGGCTCCTCCTTGGCTGGGAGGCTGTGCTGACTGCTGCCTGGCTGGCTCTTCTCCATGCAGGCAGGGCTGGAGGGCACAGCAACCTTGGCGCCACCCACTGCACCTTAAACAAAGGAGAATGGAGCTTGTGGTTAGAAGATAAAGGCCTAACCCACTGGACGTTAACAGTCATTATCTGTTGTGAATAACATAATATATAACATGACATAATCCCAGCATTTAATATAATTTCAATTAGGAATCATTAGATCAAAAGAATCTTAACTCACGACTTTCTAGTCAATTAATCAAAACTCTATGGCCGACAAACCAAAAAAAATTAAGCCTTGGTCTTGTTATTTCCCAAATTGGTAACACAGTAACACATAATGTCCTTGTAAGTTTGCTGGGCAAAAATATGTCATTTGGTACCAATTATGGGGAGAACAGGAATTTCCTTGAAAGATGAAGTTCCTTTAAACACAAGTAAATATTTGTCCAGCACTTGTTTATAACTGGAAACTTTATTCTCCATGATATGTCCTTACATATTTGGAACATCCGTGTGTGTATCAAATAAAAACTGTCATCACAAACCTGTAAAGTAAACTGAGACACTTTCTCTAACAACACTTGGAGCCACTTCCCCTGTCTCTAAGGCCACACAGTTTGCAGCCCATGCGAGACTGTAACCCAGGTCTACTTACTGACTAAGTTACAGAGTTCACATTTCTGTTATTGAGAGCTACCTGAAAAGCGACACATACACACATATACACACACATGCTAGGGCTATCAGATGGATCTCCTGTCTGTATGAGGAAAACAAGTCTACCTTTATATCACACCAGCTCTTCACATGGAAACTTTAGGCGATGTATTTAAGCTTAAAAAATATATTTTTTTAATTTTGTTTAGCATGAGGTGTAACTAGTGCATGTTGATTTTCAGATTACATGCTTTATCCAGGTAAGTGGCAGCGTGTTTTAGAGGAGTGCAACTGTTTCACCCAACATTATACATTAAAAACTTTATCTGCTCAGTGTTGACAAGTAGAAGCCTGGCTGCAGACCTTGTGTGGCAGGGGCCTCCAGACCCCCCCAGCGCTGACTTTGTCTCTTCTTCAGGGTGATGTCCAAGCGGGACGGGGTGAAAGCGTAGCTGCACTGCTCAGGCTGGATCAGGTTCCTGAAGCAGCAGAGGGAGAAAAGAAGACCAGTCCGATTAAAAGACTAAGGACAGTGGGACAACACCAACTCTCACCACCTCGGTTCTACCTATTAAAAAATATGAGGTTTGGGCTTCACTACATTAAGACAGCTCATGTTTCAAAGACAGTCAAAACAGTAGAACTGTGACACAACAGATGTCATTTAACTTGATTGACTCCTACGTGGGAGGTATCAGACATCGTGACTTTGTGATGATTAGAATTTGAAAAGCAGCCAGTACCTTTAAGACCAGTGTCGAGGATCTACAAAGGATTTAATGGCATCTAATGCTACATCCAACTGAATACTCTGCCTACCCCTAACCCCTCATTCCCTTTCCAGTGTACGAGAACATCTGGTGGCCTAATGTCAAAATGCAATCTCTAGACCAAATGCTTTGTTTGTCCATTCTAGGCTACTGTACAAACATGGAAGGAGCAATCTATGTGGAGTGAATTGCTCACTCTCCATTTGTGAATTTTCTTCCACATGTCTGGAGTCATGTCTCAGTTGCAACAGGCTCCATCTCTCAATGCTTTCCAGCTCCTCCTGAGGATTTCCAGTCCAGACGGGATATATAATCCCCTCGAGTCAGTTCTGGATCTACCCCAGTGCCTCCTCCCATGGACATACCCAGAAAACCTCTAAAAGGAAGGCACCCATGAAGCATCCTTATCAGACACTCTCTCTTTGTCAAGATGGAGCCAGCTCAGCTCTCTCTGGGTGTCCGACCTCTTGGCCCTACCTCTAAGGCTCAGCTCAGCCATGGTACCCATTCTAAGCTAATGAAAACACAATAATTCATAGTTTCAGGTGATTACACACTAATGAAAATGTAATTCTGAATATCATTCAATTTCTGCCATATACTCTCCTAAATCCTACACATTGGTCCTGAGAAAAGTCCCACAACAAACTTTATACTTCCTACATTCCTCACATTAGAACCAAAAACGCAATAAAAATGAATAATGAAAGCAGCCAAAAAAGAAGAAAGAAACCATTAGCACAACATGACCTGTGATTCAGGCCTGTAGCCATCAGTACATGTCTGCACTAGCTTATCTTTTTTACGTGTTTGACCTGACCTAAAGTTGGCCCAAATAACCGCTGGTGATACTGACAACGCTGGTTAGGCCTCTTGGAACAAATCTATTTGGTGTACTTGTGCAGTTCATACACACAACCACTCAGGAGAACAGACAATCTCTGATGCTTAGATACTGTGTTTTTAAATGTGAAAATCATTTTGAAAAATCAAATGAGTGTCTGCAGTGCAGCAGCACTTACCTGAGTTTGACTTGCCACTTGAAGACTGTGTTTGGTCCACAGTCTGAATGAAGCCGCAGAAAGTTAGCATCACTGTGGAGACAACAGAAAGACCTCCCATCATTCACCGGGGTAAATGGCATAACTACTCTTTGTTTGTAGCACATACACCTCGACTACCTTGTCTGGAAGATGAGGGTGAAGTCCTGTTCCCTGAAGATGACCCTGGCCGTGTCCCTGCAGATGCCCTTCATGTAAACATTGACCACCATCAGGTCCGTGCCCTTCTCATACGAATCATTCTTCACAAACTGTAGGTTCACCATCGGCTCCGGGGCTGTGGGAAGTTATACATAGTTATATACATTATATTATATGTAATTATACGTTATATAGATGAATAAAGTCAGTGTTCAAACTCTTTGTGAACAAATGACTGTTTAAAGCACTTTCTCACTGCTCATCTGTAGACAAACACGGTATTTACATTGATAGTGTGTTAATCTGGAGATGCAATGATTTTTAAATCCTAGAAAATGGAAGACACAGGGCTAAAATGTATGTTGACTTTTATTTATAGTAAAATTGATACTTTACAACCAGTGTTAAAAGTTGTGATCTGTTAAGTAGGGTTGCAACCATTGTTTTTCTACCATTCACGGAAGGTTTCTGTAGTTATTCACACACATAGCAATTGGTCCCACAGTGACAATTTTAAAACTTTCTGGATTTCCAAAACCTTCAACCCACCTTCCTGTTGCTTAAGCTCCAGAGAGGGATCCTCCTTGGACTGGTCCCGCTTCTCCTCTCCATCACAGCTGCCCTGCCTCTGGCCTACACTGGGTGCCAGGCCTTGTTTGGCAGCCGTGCCGACAGTTGGTGCTGGTACCGTCTCTTTTGATCCGAGCTCCTGGCAGATCAGAGTATCCTGCTCCGATTCCTGCTCAACAGGCTTTTTCTCTGGCTCTGAGTCTGTTCTGTCTCCCGGTCTCGCAGGAGAAGCAGAGTCCACTTCATTGCTGAAGTCAACAGGGTTGAGGCAGTCACTGGTGCTGATGGGAACTGCTGGTTGGCTTTCATTGCTGGGTGCTGATGCTTCAGACCTGTCTGAAGACTGGGTTTGTTTCTCCACCACCTAAATTAAAAAAAAAAAACATTTTATGTAAAATCTTTAGAGAACAATTTTCTCATCCTACTGCCTGGAGAAAAAATGTCTTCATCAGAGCAAGGATTGAAAGGTAAGGTAAGGTCTACTTGTTATTGGTTCAGACCAAGGTTGTGAAAATTATCATGCTGCTGTTTCTTTCACCAAAGTTGAAACTTTTCAACGTTGATGCTAGATGTAGTGATGACACTTCTCTACACAACACACAGAGGACGAAGCACAGTTACTCTGGTCTGGTTCACTTCTGGTTTTGTGAACAAACTCCAAGACTGAGGCAGTCCTAAAATGAGGCGTTTTCCATCGGTAATGATGTTACATCAAATTACTAGTACGTCAAATTTTTTCTTGTTTCTAAATGAACAGATCAAACAATGCAGTTGCTAATTGTTGCAGTTCATGTTTTCATGTACATGGATGAAACAATGAGCTGAAAGATCAAATAAATACATTCTAACGTGTTATGTGAAAATCATGTGTTGGAGCCACTTTTCTCACCTGAGTTTTGTTGGTATGGCTGGCAGCAGGGACAGCAGCTCCAGGTTTCTGTTCCTGACCACTGCCTAGTCTCTCTGCTCTGTTGTCTCCTTCCCTGCGTTGTGTCTGCGGGCTCCGACCAGCGGGCAGGTGCGTGTGTGGAGCTTTACCGTTCGGCTTGGCAGAGTGTGTGTCCCTGTCAGCGGCTGACGTAGCCTCCTTCGTGGTCTTGGGTGGCCGTATGATGGTGCGCTTGGCACTGGGTTCCTGAGGCTGCTGTTCGGCTTTTGTGGTGGGAACAAACTTGCTGCTGCTGGTGGTGGTGGTGGTGGTGGTGGTGGTGGCTGAGCCGTCTCCACCTCCACCTTTCGTCCCTACAGAGTCCGTGGTGGCTTTGTCACAAGCTGGTTTGTTTTTCAGACAGCGCTTGACGCCCCGCTCAGCTTTGCCGCTGCTACGTCTTGACTCACTATGTACAGGTGAGGAGGGAGGTTGGGGATGGAGTTGTTTGGGTTTCTCCGAGGACTCCAAAGCAACAGGCTTTATCCCTGGTTCTTTGTCATTTTTGGGCTCTGTGGGTGCTGCCGGTTTCTCCTTCTCCTTCTTGTTTGACTGAAACACAGATGGACAGAGACATTTTTATCGTTTAACCAAAGGCTGAATATCCTGTTAGTGTCCAAACTAAAATTTACACCTTCTTCATTTCATTTAAATTGGAACAGATTTTTTTCTGTTTCAGTTGTCTTTGTATTTTCTTTTCTCTGTTTATTCTATTTCAGTATTTTATAAATATGGTTGTACATAGTGTATATTCTGTGTGTGTTTGTATATTTTCTGTTATACTGCTTTGTATGCCATTATATTATATGTATATCTGTGCTGCTACTGAATATTTGAATCTCCCTTTGGATCAATAAAGTATCTCTAATTTCAACGTACAAAATTTACTTTTACAAAGTTAGTTAAAAACAAGACATAGATGTCGTCATAGAAGGAAAACAATAATCTTATGTGACTAACTTTAAGCGATGGCCAGATGTGAAAGGGAATCTTCTTGTGCATGATGACGTGCAGGAAACCTCCCTTCTCCTTGTACTGGACCCTGCTGCACGAGGCCTCAATTTCCTCCTGCAGCTGGCAGCTCCACTGCCGTCCATCTGAAAATAGAGATGCACATTTGTTATTAGAGCACACCTGAATCAACACAGTTAACATGAATGGTAAAAATGCAGCAAAAGACAAGCTACATAGATTGGACAAATATACAGTTATGTTGAATCATATGTGGATGACATACAAATCTCATTAGCTAAATTTAAATATCAACAGCATTCACCCAACTTTATTTATGCATCTCTGTTGAATTTCATCAGTTTGTTTCCTATGACTTACCGGGGAAGCACACATGGCAGTGTGTATCAGTGAAGGTTGTGCTGATGTCCTCTATCCTCTGCACCCCGTCCCCACAGCGCAGTCTGACAGTCACTTCATTGACATTCTGCTTCCAGTCCACAAATACATCTGGAAAACACAAAGGAACAAACAGTTACATTGATGAGAAACCAGGACAAAATGGACTTTGACTTTGCAAAATAATAAAATACAGGCACAACAGGCAAAAAGCAGCTTTTGAGTAAGACCAATGGTGAACACATTGTACCTCTGCTACCCGCACAAATGCCCATACACACACACACACACACCTGCTCACACAGGCTACACCATTGCACTCGTGTGCTCAAGTGGGTCAGACACAGAGTGAAGCAGACAGTACAGTCAACTCAGCAATCACAGACGGGACATCTAAAATTAGTGTGCCACTCCAACAGTATGCCAAATAAACAAATACATGAAAGGAACCGATTGAGAAAACCACTAAACCAGACACACATACTTTAAAAAAGGTACCATCGAGACAAGAAACTGGCAGGAAAAACAAAGCAAGCATACCATTTTTCATAGTGACCTCAAAGTTGTGGCAACAACTGAAAATAAAGTATCATCCCAAAGAGAAGCGGTAGTAGAAACGGACGCCCAGTATGGATCGTACACCAACACACTTCTGTTTCGACTCTGTCTTCAACAACGATGGCAAGTAGACAGCCTCGACTTTCCCACCGTCACTCCTTAACTCTCTCTCACCCCCTCTCACTCTCTCCAACTTAATCGCTCCAAAAGGTCACAAGCAACACTCAATCCCTTCCAGCTGGTAGCAATGGTATTCCCAGTGGAGCCACGCCACAGTGTACTCAGTACAACATTCATGATATGAACAAGACGGTATCTACACAATATATTATAGATTCAAATAATTAAACTTCATTAATTAAAAGCTTGAGGTCCTATCTGAACCTCAAGGTTAAACTTCATAATGAAAGTTGAAACAACATGGGTCAATGTCAATATTAGTACAGTATTTTTAGTGCAATGCTTTCCATACCATAATTATTACTGCAATAACAGACAACCACACTTCAATTGAATTATAAAGACATCCAACGATTTAACAGTTCTGCATTAAGAATATAACGGCAGCTCAGATTTACTTAAAGGAGAACTATGCAAGTCGGTCACTTTTTTTGCTGTTTTGGTTGTTTTTCCCCTCGATGGAGCCCCCCCTCCAGTTTCACAGTGCATATTTTCACTGTTATAAAAACTAATCTCTAACCCTCCTCCCTCCCCCCAGCCATGTGCATTTGTTTTCAGTGAAGCCGTTGAAAAGGTGACCTGTGGAACGATGTCTACCGAGGTGGGTAACGTTAACGACAGATAACGGATTACTGGGCGTGTTTGTGTCGTAGTGCCGTAAAGCAGTCCATGTTTCTCACGAGACGAGATCTGGGACACTGGGTCGGAGGCGCTGATTTTGCAAGGTTGGTTTTTGGCCAAAAGACGCTAGATGGGATGCAGAAGCTACATTGTTAAGCCGGGTAGCAAGCTTTGTACTTTTTTTTCTTTGTACTTTTTTGTCTTCTTTAATCTAAATCTCCAACCTTTAATGTTCTATTTTAATTGATCCTTGTCATTACATCATTTATTAATTCTATTTAAACTTTGTTTTAATTTGAAGCCCTTTTTAACTATATATTGTATATTTATCTGCTCGACATTACTGTGAATCAGGACTTAACACTCAGTGATCTTCAAGTTTAATTAAAAACAGTTATACTTTAGCAGACGACCGGCAACACAGATGGAACCAGAACCAGCATGACAAAGGCAGACACAGACACACCCACACAAAAGGAAAGTGGCAGTCAAGGTGTAGCCACTAACAATATATTGCACCAGTTTCCTCAGAAGTCATCTATTCGGTGTTAATGTTGAATGCCCTCTGGTGATATTTAACAATGCCGCATAGACAACAGGGACCCAAAGTAAGATGGAGTATCTGCACAAGAATGCATTGGGTCCGGTATCAAGTATCAACACTGGAGGTGCTCCTGGTTAATAATGGAATACTGTATCAGCTTCAAAACTCCCAGGCACTGATTCTCCAAGTTTCTGGACTCTACTGGATGATTAGGATCATTCTTCCAAAAAATACTCCCTCATTTTTTGTTTTAAAGATGATGATGATGGTGTTGGAGAGCGTCATCTAGCATGTCAGGAACAAATTCTTCCATGGGTCATGCCACTTTCATGCTCAGCAAACAATCCAGTTTCCCCTTTTGCTCTATAGATGAGAGCACTGTGATCTTGGAAGAGACCCCTGCCATCAGGATAGAGATGTTTCATAATAGGATGGAGGTGATCACTCACAATATCTTTGTGACCTTTCTCTCCAGGGTATGCCCCCATAACAGCCACCAGATCCCCTCAATGTCAAGTAGTTCAAGTATTCATCTGACCATGTCATTTTTCAAATCTCTGTAGACCAGTGTCTGTGGTTTTTACATCACTGAACTTTGCAATGTGCATTCAACCTTGTAATGAGAGTTTATGCACTGCAGCCCTACTATAATACCCATCTCTGTGACTGTGACTTTTGATTGGTGGTTCTTTTTGGGAGTCTGATCACATCCTGCACTTAAGTCCTATGTCACTTGAAGAGTTGCTCTCCCTACATATCACACTAATGTACAGGCATTAGAGCAAGCAAATGTGCACTGCTGCCCAAACCCATTTACTGAGGTCTCTCCTGTAGATCTAAATACACTTCACTCATTGTAATTAAAACAACATCCAGTTTAGTGTCTTAGTGACTGAAGCTCCTGCCACTTGCAGCCAAACAATGAATGAACCCTTTGTCAAAGTCACTTCTATTATTGCTGTCATCTCGAGACTAACTCACAAATAAATTGTGGAGCATTTTTGTACATGCCATAGGACATGACTGAATGATAGCAGGTCAATTGTACGATGCAGTGCAACCTGTGAGGAAGCATGTTTTTCCATAAAATCGTCACCCATCTATATTATCAAAGAGTTACTGTGATCTAAATATACCGCAATCAATGTAAGTGTGCACTTGGGGGAAAAAGTGGCAAATTCCTCATCAGCCACAGTTGAGGTCTGTTTTAATCCAGCAGGCCACTTTAACAGAGTGTTAAGTCTGGAAATGTTGGTGTCAACACATCACAGCCCATTTCACAACACCCAGTACTGGCAGATATTCAAAATGAAATAAAGCCAGTTGACTGGCCTCAAATGCAAAATGAAAGTGAAACCACTTCCCATTGTCAGTGACTTGCATGTGGTTTGGACTTATGAGATGGTGTTCGTTGTGAGACACCCATTCTCTGGCCTTCAGCTTATGGGGAAATGTGTGATTCCTTGCATCAGCATTTCTGCCTCTGGGATAAACCCATGTCAGACATGTCCTTCACAAGATGTAACTTAATGATAGGTTTCAGTAATTTAGTCATTAACATTCCTATCATAGTAATGCAATGATTTGTGAGCAGAGCAGAAAAAATAAACGGATGAGGAAATAATGTTTTCAACCTACAGGGATAAGTAAGTTGATTTTGTCCTGCTAGGGAACACAAGCAAGGGAAAATCAAAGGACCTGTATCTGAACCAAAGGGAAAGTAAGGACTCTGCAGAACATGGGACAGAAGATGGAAGAGATTACATTGAAGATAAAATAATTTCTAGCTCAATCTCTAAAAACTCAGAGCGCAAGGTTTGCCAAGTTCTACCACTAGAGGAATACATTGGAAATTATGTTGACAAATTAATGTTGACATGTTCTTATTGTCAAACGCATGTGCGGAAGTGTTTTCAAAAGAACACGACATCCACCTCTGAATGGAAACTCTCCTTCGCCTCCTCCTACATTAGAATTCACATTCAACCACAAGTGCTTTAACGAAAGACATGAAACAGTAGAGGGGAGTGCTGCACTCCACATCCACATGAGTGTGTCAAATTCAAAAAACAACAACAACTTTTGATGTGACACATCCCACAATAAATGACAAGTACACAGTGTACAAAGCAGGCAGCTCATATAAAAAGGCTTCCAGGCAGCAAAAGAACAACACCTGAGCTAAATAACTCAAGGCTGTTGGGTTTCTTTTTCTATTACAGAGTGGTGATCACACATGACTGTAAAACTGAAGAATCTATTCCTAAATCAGAGCAACTCCTGACTAACTACAGTGAACAGTGTTAAATGCACTGCAAACCTGGACACACAAATATTCAGAAAATCAGCATGTCAAGTTGTTATGTGCAGGGACATGTGTTCAATATGTTATAATAATAACACTAAGGAGAAACAGTTAATGTAAACAGACACGGGTTTCTTAGCATTTCTTGGATATTCCAGACACCTAATAGTTCCATTGAACAAAACAAACAAACAAACAAAAAGAAAACACTCAGCTTCTCAGTTACAGGTATGCAACGATTGTAAAATACATTTATACACTGCAATTTAACTGAACTGAACTTTGATATTTGCAGTAAGTGTATCCAATTTGAAATGCAAAATATTATACTGCAATGTGGTTCTGTTTTAGTCCACTTTAATTATTTTAATTACATTTTAACACATAATTTGTAAATTAATACTTATGGGTAGTCGTTCTTACCTTTCTTGACTTCTGCAATGACCCCATCTGCTGCTGCAGCTGCTGCCGCTGCCCTCTTGGCCTCCCTGCTCTCTTGGTTGGCCCTGTCCTTCTGCTTCTTCTTACTGGTACTGGAGGACAGGTCCGAGCTGCTCTCCCTCCCGCTGCCCCCTCTCTGCTGAACCCCTCCGCGACGGCCCACTGCCTCGCTACCACCGCTGCTGGCCATCTTCAGGCACTTGGCACTAACGGGCCGCCCGTCGCCGGAATCACTACCGCTGCTGGGGTCTGGATCTGAGGTGTGCCTCTTCCTGCCTGGCCCGGCTATCTTGGCGATGATACTGGTCTGAACTCTCCCAGAACAGAATCAGGAAGGCTAATAAGGGACGGGGATCTAGGGCAGAAGAGAGACACTTAGTGCTCAGACTGTAATCTACATGATTGCTTGGCATCAGTATGCGCAATGTGTTCACGGTCCACACGGTGTAAATATCAAAGAACCAATGTAAACATATCAGGCTTTGCTATGTTTGCACGACATAAACACAGGCACGCGCTCAGGGAAAGAGCGAGTCTCGCTACTTAAAACGAGCATAGGGAGGTTTCAAATAACAATGCTACATAAGACTTGGACATTATGTCTTACAGAAGAAGGCATATGGCTGCACATCAGGCTAGCCGCCGGACGCCGACGTTCAGCCTTGCCTCGTTTCCTTAGCATAGCAACAACGAGTTGCTAGCTTGGACAGTCAGATGACAAACAAAGGACAACAGCTAAATCAGCCATTTTATTCCGCGTTCAACACAGAACATTTACTTATTAATCGGATGGTGTTTTTTAAGCTTGCTACCCGGCTTAACAATGTAGCTTCGCGTAACCACAGTTGTTAGCTTGGTAATGGGGCAAGTTAGCCGGGTGACTGCGGGGGTTCGTTTATTTTAAGACACATGTGTTACGGGCTGTCATGTGCTTGTCAAAATATAACATACGTATTTTCTAGGCTATGATGCCAATGTGGTATTATTATTCCAACGGTTATGCTACTGGCAACCCCGTTCACTGGAATAAGCAAATAACCTTTGGTCAATAACATCAGGACGTTGCTTTAACGTACCTGGTGCGCACTGGACAGCAGGGAACAATACAAGTGGACGGTGATTCGGGCCTTTTATATAAAAACTATCTTTATCCAAGACTGTATTCGCCCATGTCGGCTATCTTCCCCAAATCTATCCAGCCACCCCAATAATTCATGCCATCAAAAGGCATTTTCATGCTACAGACCATCAGGACGGTCACTATATCTTGTCTCCTCCCGGTGTCTTCCAGTAGAGCGCAGGACAAGTTGTACAATCAAACGCTCCTACCGTCTTCGAACACCTAATGTCATTAGCCGCACAGGCTAACGCTAGCTAACAAGAAACGGGTTGATATGGTAACTAATTTTGCGCAAACACCACAACATGACACGTCCTGACACCTGCCCTCCGTCTGAGATTAAAAGGCCCAGTTGATCCCGGTGTAGTTAGGAGAGACTTACGAGGCTTCAGTACGGTGAGAATTCCGTTCCTGACACACAATGGCCGGCGACTCCTTCTGCTACTACCGGCTGCTAAGCTCATTCCCGCACTCGAAACCCCGTACTCCACGGTGTTTCTGGAAGATTCTCTCCTTTATCCGGGACCCATTTCTGGAAACTCTACGGTAGTTTTTTCAGAAATGCAAACAAAAGAGAGAAACAACCAAAAAGGAAAATCTTCAGTCTGTTGCTGTCATTCGGCCTCTTTTGTGCGGGGTGAGTCGTACTTCCAACAAAACACTCCTCTGTCCGGCCAAACCTGAAATGAGTGCGCGCATCCACTACTTCCTGGCTT
>OMNW01011386.1:46563-61562 GCA_900303245.1 Selene dorsalis | reverse complement strand
CATTTGTCATTTCATATGGCATATTAAAACTTACCTGAACCCTATATTTTAGTTTGCAACATTGGAAATGTGCTCTAATATACAATTTTGTGCTTATTATTATGATAGGCTATACTTATTTGGTAAAAAAAAAAAAAAAAAAAAAAGTTTATTTAATTAATTAGGGCGGGCTACACGATGACTTTCAAATCTTATCTTAAAAAATAACGTGGGAGACCACAGACATAAGGGCGGTTTCAACGTTATAATCCTCCAAACACACACACCAGACCATTTGGCCGGGCCACTAGACCACAGACATGACATTTGTAACAAGTTCACAGTAGCAATACACTATATCTCTCAGAAACACGTTAAATCAAACATAAATTTACAGGAAAAACAAAAATGAAGGGCGATCGCAATGTTCGTGAATTATGATTCCAGGTAGAGGACCCCGAAATCAGGCCTAAAATCGTCCAGTTTATTGCCAGCCTAAATTAAAACTTGGGGTAATGCTGCATTCAAGTATAGGAATGCCAGTTGGTTTTGGAGTTCTGGCCAGGGGGGAGGCCTGGTTCAACTGATGACCATCCCAGATCCACCACAGACGACATTTAGTGGTGCTCCTAAGTCAATTCTTTATATGGGTCTATATCCTCATATAATTCTCTGAGGTGGGGACATCAAGGTCTCTTCTATTTTTAGACAGGGACCTTGTCCCATATGTCATTCTGGGCCCTGTGTTATTCCTTAACTAAGATGATGCTGACAGTGATGATGCAGACAATGTGGTAGAGCATGCACAGCTGACTGATCACTCAAAAATATAAACATAGGCTATATATATAGAAAAACCAAATGTTTCACAATATATATGATTTCATATTCATTTATGCTTGTGAAGGGTTCACCATACTACTTGACACTGAAAGTGAAAAATAAGTCCATTATTTGCAGGAGTAGTTGTCTGAATCTGTAGAGAAGAGAAACCAGAGGAATGAAAACGATGAGTAAAGCAGCCATCTGATCTGTGTATCTGATGTCTGAATCTTTGGGTCAGCTGCAGAGATGGAGACTCTGCCAGAGGGCAAACCAAGGTCTTACACCATGGCACAAAAATAGAAATAGGACATCTTATAGACCTGCCGGGGGAACACATACACATTCAGGCCACAAGGCAGCAATGTCAGAAAACAGGGCCACATCAAACATGGAGAATTTTCACATGATCAGAATGTCTCATGCTCAAATAAAAGAAAACAAATGTCAAGTTGTTTATTTAGCTTTATTCCCAAAACTGTACACTGTAAAACTTTACACAAGCCTCTTTTGATTATTCTTTTTTCTTGCTTTGGCCGTTAGTTATCAAAATCAATCACATGGCTGCTGGCTGATGAGTAGGCTGGGGAAGTACATGTACAAAATTACGTAGTTGTTTTTTTTGGTTTGTTATGTTTCCTAAAACACACATTGTCATGCAAACACTTCATGAGTAAATGTCCAAGATACTGGGACAGTATAAGGCACAATTAAACGCTGTACATACCGTAAAATACCATGTCATGTCAGTGAGGCAACAAGTAGCTTGTAAATATTCCATCACAGTATATTTCATCATCAAAACACTCGATCTGTGCATCATGGGTTTGGCATTAACAACCATGAATCTTCAACCATGTCAGGAAAATTTGTTTCCCTGTTTTTTTAAAGCATATGTGAAAAAAGAATTCGCTCCTAGCACCACAGTCTGTGTAATTTCCTTCTGAAGATCCAAAATGATGAATCCACATGATCCATGTGATAACTCTTTTCATCTCTTAATCCCTAATGTAAAGCCATTAAAGCTGTTAAAGCTGCGCAGGGTCTATGCTCCAGTGTCTATACACTTATATTTGGCTTTTTTGAAAATATAACAAATTAAACACGTTTTACTGATTTATTTAATACCAAAACTTAATTTGAACACTTCTCATGCACCAAAAGGTTATTAGGTTTCCTACTTTTCTGTAGTGCAATTTAAATGAAGTCCTCTTATGAGCACAGCTCACAATACTTCCAGTAGTAACAGAGTTCATAGAATAGAAAACAATAATGATCTGCTGATTATACAGCAGTCATTCTAAGTAATAATAATAAAAAACAAAGACCAAACATTTAACCTACAGCAGGTTTGCAAAATCACTCTTTTACCCAAATGTGTATATTGCTGACTTTTTCTAAAATTACATTTTTAAATTCCAAAATGTAAATTTGCAGATACTTTTCTGGATCATTTCAAATGTAAAATATAATGTGAACTTATTCAATTTTAAATAAAATATGTGTCATTGGTATGTTTGTACATTGCACTACGGTAGCAACAATTTATCAATAGTTACAAGACAATTTGGACAAAAAATATGTAAATTCACCTGCTGTGTAATAAAATAATGACCCCAGCCTTTCCTTTTTTTCCCTCTGTATCAGTCTGTATCAGAAGAAAATGGCAGAATAACATGATGATGGACCCGTTTCCATATGACATTTGGAGGTGAGTTACTGGCACGTGTTGTAGATCTGGATCTGTTTGTTGATGTCATGGAGGATGGCTTTCATCTTGCCCTCCAGGCCGTCCAGCTGACGAGCTTTCCCCTCCAACCTCCTCTGGTTCTCCTCATAATTTTTTTCCAGCTCTGTGAGGACAGGGAATTTCAGAGTGGTTACACAAAGGGGCATTACCTTGTGCTGCTAGTTATTTTATATCTTGTACGCTGCATTATGTTACACACTATCCAAGGTAACAAAGCAGCTGTGTGAAGTCCATGACAAGAGGAAAAAGACTGCCAAGGCCCGTATCCAACATGTGAATGTATCCACCAGAACAGCCCTTAATGCTTCCCATCGTGTCTGTGCGATAAATGAGTTACAGCTGATTCAGAACCGACCAGGTGTGAACAGAGAGGACTGTTTACTTGTTTTTTACTTGTTTCCAAAGTGTTTTACGATTCTGCATCAGCCAGGACAATAACTTTCTTACAGTATTGTTTTGATTGGCATTTATCTATTGTATTTATTCTTTCACTTTTACCAGTTTTACTTTTTACACACACCCATTTCCACAGGTTTATATGTGTAATGTGTTACTATCAGCTTGCCAGTAACCTGTAAGGTGCCCTACACTACACTGTGTGAAAGGTGTAATATAAATAAAGTTTGAATGAGTGATTGAATTGAAAGTGAAAGTATCGCTTGAGGATTCATTTAGCAGTTGATCTTCTGTCACTATATTCTCTATTTGCCTTAATTTTATCTAAACAGTTTTATGTCAGTGTATATCCTATATATGTACATCTATGTATGATAAGCCCAAACACATGTTTTAAGTACCTGCTAGTCTCTGCAGCTTGTTCTGAGCATCTCTCAGTAGTTCCTTTGCTTCATCTCTGAGGCTCTCAGCCCTCTTCTTTGCGTCCTGCACAGCCTTGGCCTTAGTGTCAACCCGCTGCTGCACCTCATGGTATTTATCTGTCAGCTGACCATCCAGAATCTGGGCATCAAGACAGGAGGAAGGCATTTCTATGAGAGCTGTATACACTTTTCATGAGTGTGTGAGCGCGCACACACACACACAAACACATACCCACATGCACACCCACACACCTGCTTGGCTTCGTTTGCCTTGTCTCGTGCCATGGTGGCAGTCTCTTCAGCTCGCGCTGCTGCCATGCTGTTGTTGGCACGTTTGGTCTTCAGGGCATTGATCTCCTGTCCCAGTGTCCCCAGTCGGTCAATGGCATCATTCAGATCCTTCTCACTGTTGGACGTCTCTGACTCAATCTAAGGAGAAAACACAAGCACAGTGAGTAGATGAATTCTGATCACTCTGGAAAACCTCATTAAATATTTCTTTTTGTATGTGTGTGTGTCAGTGTTCTGAATGCACACTATTTTAGTGGCATTTTTGCACTTTCGCCTGTCACACACTGTTCCAGTATAATCCTGTGTAATAATTATTTGAGACATTTTTCTTGTGCCAAAAACTTTTATCTAGTAATTTATGATTCCATCCTGCAGTCTGTATTTTAAACCAACATTAAATGAGTTTTTGACCTATTGGGGACAGTGGTGAAAAGCTTTAAGCATGGTGAACTTTCTACTTATTTATGCATCCAATACAATATTAGCCACTATATTAACTCAGCTTTGACAAAAAAACATCTGGAAAGGGACCAGGGTCGGTACATGGTCATATAAAGCTGATAATTAGTTGTTGTTTTTTTAAATTGAGTAAGGAAAAAGTTCTGCAAGAACGATTCAAATTTAAGTCCAAGCCCACAGTCTGACCACCAGCATCCAGAAAGTCAGCAAAACAAAATGCAAATTCATGTGTTTTAAATAACGTGGATATTAGGGACAATCTGCAGCCAGTTTTCCACTTGAGTGCCATTAGACATTTGCGGAGGAGGAGGCACAACAAGGTTAATTAGAATCCAGTCAAATTTCAGCAGTGATGATATAAAATTACGTTTAACTTTCTACACTGATGTAGCTAATTTGAGAATTGTTTCAGTGTTGGACACTGATCTACATTTTTTATGCCTCTTCAGTGGACACTTACATGCAGCTTGGTCTATGCAATAGTGTAGTTGCTTGATCTGATTCATAACACTTTGTTGTGGAGTGTAAACATCTGTTGCGTATCAATAATCAACACTTATTTGGGCAGACATTTGTTGTTCACGTGGAACGTTGAGGCTTCGAAGTGTGGACTGGATGTAGATGTGATTTTCTGAATGCTGTATGACATTTTGGTGGGAGTTCAAATGATAGAGCTACTGCAACATAAAACATCAGCGAGAAATAACATTTGATAGTTTTAGGTTTGTAATGCTGATTGTCACTGACTGGCTGTATTTAGGTGGGTCCACTTAAAAAAACTGAGACTGGACCAGTTTGATCTTATTTCTCTGAAGTACAAGCATAGTAGAGTAACGTAACGGTTTATACACATACATAGCACATATGTTGATGCTTTTATGGTAGCTACTGTGGTTTCTAAATGACTATACAGGTCTGTTTAGAATAAAGACACAATCATACTTTCCATGGTTGCACTCCTACTTTGCTATGAATCTTTTCTCCAACCACTTTCCTGAACTGGTTCATGAAGCTTTATGTCCTCACCACTGGTTCTTTGTACTGTGGGGTAATAAAGCTCTTTTCCAAGTTCCAAATTTGGAAAAGTGTTACCTGAGCCAGTCGGGCCTCAGTCATGTCAATGTCAGCTTTGGCTTTTGCTATGGCCTTCTCTGCTGACGTCTGGGCTGTCTTTGCATCCACCAAAGCCTGTTTGACCGTCTCTGCTGTGGTCTTCACCCCCTCTGCATGATGCCTGAACAACAACACAGCCACAGTGAAGCAGGTGACTTCAGAATATATTTACAATACCTCATTGTTGCAGTCTGCCTCTGCTTTATCTACCTGGCCCTCTTGGCATCCAGCAGCAGTTGCTCAGCCTTGCGCACGTCGTCCTTCGTCTGCTCCAGGATGGCGTCCACATTTGAAAGGCTGCGAACCCGTTCTTTGATCTCATCAGCCAGATGCCTGATCTGCAGCGGCGAGGCCGGGATGGAAAGCTCCAGAACGCGGTTTGCGACGGCCTCAATGCTGTCCGGATCTGCTCCCTCCTCTGAGAGAAAGATAACCATGAGAAATGTCAGGGGGACAATTATGAAGCAATTTAATAAATCTAAATGTTGACAAAAGGCTCAAGAAATGGAATTAATTAAAGACTCACGAGTGAGGAACTCTCGAATCTGTTTAATGAGGTCTCTGAGGTCATTGTTGGAGCGTTCCACTTTGTTTTTGGTGGCTGTGGCTTTGTCCAGAGCTGCCTGGGCTTTACCTTTGGCCTCCTCTGCTTTAGTCTTGGCCTCTGCCACCTGAACGAGAGGAAGACATGCTGATAGAGAACACAGGGGGCTGACCGATACAACTCACTCCCCACAGCTGCTATCCTTACTTCTCTTCACCTTCAACTATTTGCTATGTGAGGAAGATTTTTTAATGTGTCCTGTTTGGCCTTGTTTTGTTGGTGATAGTTGTTTGTTTGTCATGAGTGTTTCTAAATCTGTTAAAATATGAAATACATTTTTAAAAAGTCTGAGATTTACTGTGTACAAACATTGTAATACAATAGAGGTGAATTAGTGGAAAACTCAACAAAAACTAACAAAAAAGAAATAAAATCAAATAAAAAGTGTATGAAAATGCTGAACTAAGAAATGTGGAAATAAGAAAAAACACAGAATGTGAAATGTAAAAAATATGTGTGGCCACAAAATCCAAAACATCAGTATTTGTTGCAGCCTAACAGATGCAATGCTATATATCTGAGTGTAACGGCCAAAGACTAACAGGATGTATACAGTCCCTGTGTAGAGTGTAGTGCACACCTTGGTAAAGAGTCCCTCCACTTCTCCCATAGCTTTGCTCAGCTCCTTCTCTGCGTGTTTGGCTCTCTCCAGTGCATTGTCAGCCACCGCCACAGCGCCGTTACAGTTCAGGCCTCCACAGTGACGGTTTCCCTCATCGTCACGGCAACCTGCACCCCCACATGGGCTTTCCCCACATGGAGCATCACCAGGGGCACCACACACCTGCCAGGACGGGTACACATGAGCTAATATTCGTATGGATAGTGTCATTATTAATAGGTGTATGTTTGGAGCTGAGACAGTTCATTCAAAATTCAACATGATAATACAACATTTTGCTTGTAGATGTTAATTCAGTGTAATTTATTGATTCAATTTTTACCACCCACAAAAAACAGCTTTCTTAATTATAAATCAATTAATTATTATTTAGTAAGCATAAATCCACTGAGAAGTGAATAAAGTATATCTTGAATCTCATCGACATATATCTACATGGATTCTCATGCAAACTGCTCCAATGATTAAAGAATGAGATCAAACCTTCTCATTGATCTTCTTCATGTCCAGGCCCTGTGTCCTGGCATTGAGGTCTGTCAGCGCTCGCTTGTTAGCTGCGTTTTTACGGTTGAAGTCGTCCTTCTTGGCGGCGATGAGGCGCTCGGTGCGGCGGCGGGTGTCTGCGGACTGACTGACCGTGCTGGGCCTGGTGGTTGTTGACTGGTTGGCGCGGCGCTCAGCATCAAGAGATTTGTTGTAGGAGCTACGGATGCTGTCGTACGCACCTGGAGGAAGGGGGGGGGGTACATTATCAACTGTTGTGTCTGAGGATTATCAGCTGCTGTGTCTGAGGATTGATTAGTTGATTTAAACTACAGAAAATTTATAGAAACAACTCTCTTCACACTCGTTTCTCACCCAGGAAGTTGGAGTTTTTGAGGACGTCCAGCTGGTGGTGGAGCTGCTCTGAGGTGAGGTTTAGCTCTCTAGCCTCTCTCTCCAGTGCACTCAGCTCCTTGCTCGCCTCAGAGTTGCTGTCCTGTACAATGGTCAGGTCTCCCTCCAGACGGTTCAGGGTGTCGGTGGTATCACTGATCTGAGCTCTATGGGACAAGACAGGCAGTCGTTGGTTCATCTAAAAAAACAAACAAACAGTTAAACTGCAGAGGAATCTAACAGCCCATACCTAAGCTCTTCAATAAGCTCCATCAGTGTAGCGACTGCTGCGGCAGTGGCGTTGCGTGCGTTGACAATCCCCCGAGCTTGTGCCAGTTTCTCTTCCAGGTCTCTGAAGGCCTTTTCATAGGCGCCAGTGAGCCCAGTGGTCTGAATCTCATGGGCACGCTCTGCCAGACTCTTGGTGCGCACTGCTAGGTCCTGGAAACAAGACAACATTGTGAAGAGACAGATTCTGGTTGAACAGTTCATTATTTCACACGTTCTGCTGACTCAGGGTTTATGCAGTCACAGGAGGGCCATAAAAATAAATCTGTTAAAGAATAACAAAATTCAAAGAGATGTTTTTGATTATATATTATAATATTACATATTATAGGTTACTTAAAATCGATTTATTTGTTACTTTACTTCTGCATATACAGTATACATATATTGATATTCTGTACATTTTTTGAATTTGTAAAAATGAATTCATTAATTAATCATTTTTTAAAATTTGATTTTCTTTATGGCTTTTTTCTTTTCTCTGTTGTTGTTGCTTCCATATTATCATCTCCAACATGTTCTTTTAACACTGGACTATGTTTTCAGGATGGTGTGATGTTAATGTACAGGTATCTAGACTATACACACTGAGTAGGTAGCTCCAGAGATGACAGCAAAACATATGCAATAGGGGAAAATAAAAAATAGAAATAACTAAGACATACCAATAAATAAATTACATTATGTATGATAAATACATTTCCATTTAATTTATTTAAAGTAATTTAAATTGAGTAATCTAAATGGAGTAACATAGTAATATCTGCACAAATAAATATATATTTACAAATGAGTAAATAACTAAATAAAGAAATAACTGAACAATTACATTTAAGTGCTTATAAATAAGATAGGACATTTATTGATTCTTTTCTTTCATATACAGTATATTGTCCTATTCTTTCACAGATTTATTAGTGGCACTGCTACGACTCTGTAAGGATTACAGTCCCTCTCTTTAACTGCACCTGTACAATGCGATCCCAGTCCCCAAAGCACTGGTGACAGGGCTGACAGTTGGGGAACTGGCCAGAGAAGCCTCTGGCACACTGATCACAGCGAACACCGGACACCCCCTGCTGGCAAACACAGTGGCCCGTCACACGGTTGCACTGAGACGTCTCAATGCCACGCCAGTCACAGTCACAAGCTGCAAAAACAGAGGGAGGGAGCATACAGTCAGTGTAGAAAGAAAGAGCTTGTTTATGATGAAAAAATGTCTATTATGTTTACACTTCTGTGTCTATACTAAAAGCAAAATATGTGCATTTTATTGATTATTAGGCCATTGTAAAGTCACAGATTTCAATGTGCTATGTGTTATTATTCTGAGCAAACCTTTTTCTGAAAAATGAAAGAAAATAAAGAAAATTCAAGAGCATGTTGAGCATTAATATGTAAATAAATCCTCTGCAAATTCTTTGAATGACACCTGGTGTCTTCTCCAAATCATAGTGGCTTAACACACAAAAACATCTAAGAGCTCTACATTTTGTTATAAAGCGTACTGGTTTCACTGGGATTTCACTTTCAGCAAAATGAGCCTTTTTACCCACAATGCTTTTGAACTGTTCAGAGATGAGCTGTGTGCGATCTCTCTCACCTCTCTGCCTGAGCAGCTAAAGTGTGTTACATTTGCACTGACTCCTGAGACCTTTAATGAATCCCAATAAAACCCTTAATACAATAAACACATCAACGTGAATATATGACAGTACCCATGTTACAAATATTACATTTGGGTAAGTATTGTTCATTGTGGACACAAATAATTAATTGCTTTATGTTGAAAAAAGCAAAAAAAAGGCAAAAAAGAAATTTATGGGATTTTACAATGAAAATGCAGACTCAAAGAAAAAGAAAAAGCCACCTATCCTCTGCTATCACTGTGACCGTATTGTAATACATAAATCAATTCTCAGGCACAGCAGAATAGTTACATGTTCAATTTAATGAATATCTTTAATAATTTCTATCCAGTTGTCCGTTTATGTGTTTTTTGGGCTGCTGCTGTGAATATTTTCAAAAGGTATTTGTTGTTATTCCCTGAGTATCCAAATATGTAGCCCCTCCATAATTTCCTTCAGATTTCTAACCTCTGCACTGTGTCCTGGGGTCTCCCCAGTAGTTCTCCTGACAGTCTGTGCAGGTCTTCCCTCCGAAGCCGTCACGACATTGACACTGACCGGTAAACTGCAAGACAGAAAGTGAAAAAAAAATCACATCAGTTCTGTTTGTGATGCAAACAGGTAAGGACCAAAAAAGGTGAGTAAATGTTTATTACAAATAATAAACACTGAAAATAATAGGAGTGAGAGGTATGCAGGTATGCAATAATTAATTATTGCATATAATGTACCTGTAACAGTATTAATTATTGCATGAAAGCTGTACTTTCAGATCCCCTGCTCTATTAAATATGAAAGGAGACTCCCACATGTTTGAGCTTTGCACCACTGACTTGTATAATCAGAACAGACATGTCCTGTGGTTTTTGACCTTCTTATATTTAGCCTACCCTTTACAGCTGGGAGGGGCACATCCTGACAGCTAAGAATATTAGCCTACTGTCAGGTACTGTCCCCCCTCTGTTTAATATGAAGGGAGGCTGAAAATCACAGGACATGTCTGTTCTAAAGATACAAGTCAGCAGTCCTGAAATGTCTGTTTCTCTTCTCTTTCCATACATGGGCTTCCTTCACCTTTCAAACGGGGCAGAGCTCTTTGGGAACCAGTAGGAGAGACACAGCCTGAGGGAGAACCGGGATCTGACACAACAGGAAAAAACAAACACTTTGAACCGAATGTGCGCCCGCAGCCTCGCTTTGGGTTGTGAGCACGCAAGGCACGTCTACATTGAAAGTAATGGGTATTATCTCATCTCATCGGTTCTAGCCCTACACAAATCTCATGGGTGATCCATTTTCAATTTAAAACGGTGGATTTCTCCGAAAGGTGAGTTATTTGCATTTGTTTGGTTTTAGGAAACAGAAATTAGTTTTTAAGTTGATTGAACCTTGCACAGATGAGCAACACTGTCAATCAAACTACTTAGTCCAGTGTTGTAGCTACTGAGGGCAGACTAGACACTATGGCAGTGGTCAGCATTTGGCGGCCTGCCAGTAATATCTGGTCCGCCAGATTATTTTGAGAATATAAATTTTTTGTAACTATTATTATTTCTACATCATTACACCGACACAATCCCAGCTATCGTGTCAAAAATAGCTATAGTACCTATCCCCAGCAGAGGACTGCTCACTATAGTTTTATCCCTGCTGAGAGTGAATGACAGACACAATCAGGCAGCGCTGTGACGCTCAAGGCCTTGAATTAAAAGCTGGTGGACAGCACCTGGTGCTCGAACAGACAGCATATAGTGTGTGCTATGAAATAAATGACACTAATCATTCAAGCCCTTGATGAACTTTTGTTGTTGTTGTTGTGTGTTTATTTATGTCCAGAGCTATTTGTGCTGTTATTAAGTGAAACACAAACTGTGCCGACAGTTTTTTTTTTTTTGCTGTTGGAAATGTCGACTCAGGTGTTCAAGTAATTACGTGGGTCATGTGGTTGTTTCTGTAAGTATTTCAATATATGGACTGGAGCTGGTTATAAAATATTTGGAAATCACTATTTAACTTGTCTTATCCATTGCTGTGTGGACTGTTGAAGTTTTCCATTACTTTGAACGCTGCCTGTAATGTTGCTGCCTAAAGTGATGTTAATGTTGCATCTAAACTTTGCTGTTGATTTTTGTGTGTAAAGTCTTGTTTAAATAAACCAGCTGTGCGGTCTAACCTCATGACCTCACTGTCACCTCTTATGAATCTTATCTTATTCATCTCATTTTCACGGTTCCTTTTGAAACTGTTGGATTAGAGCAGGCAGTGTGTTGGTGTGACTAATGATCCAGTTACTAGGAGGAACATCCATTAACACACCGAGCAGTTGTGTACAGCTGTTGATGCGAGTTTTTGAAATTGTGTTGTTGAGTTTTGGCACTGAATACACAAACAGACCTCCATTTAAAATAATGCAGGTTGTTGGAAATTCCCTGTATAATGGACCTAATGAAGACTGCTATCCATCTTTGAATGCTCATGTTACTTATTATGCTGTACACTAACCTGACCTGTTCTGCGGAACAGAAATGAAATCCCATTGATCTTTGTTGTCAAAATGGAAATGATTCTTCATGTTGTAAGAGCCCTGCCTGGGTACAAAGGCCGAGAATCTGCACTGTCTGCTGCTATTGTTGTGCCTCTTTTCTTTCAAGGCATTATGTTCTGCTCCAAGTCAGTTCTGCTACAGAGAAGGAGCATCCTCAGTGGTGAGTTCAAGTACAACAGAGAGGAGTGACGACATTTTTGTTGACAACTTTGGGCGAAAAAGCATATCATTTATATCTTTGTGAGAAAAAAAAATGAAAATGTTCCTGAAAATGTTGTGATACATGCATCAGGTCTGGCCTGGTGGAGTCTAAAATAAGACATCTGGTGGGAATCCTGGAGAACAATGAAATTGTTAACCTGGCTCACATTCATGTCCAGCCCTTCCATGAATACAGGACACACATTAACAAGTAAGGACATGGTTTTAAGGTTATATTTGACCTGTTTCTATCCTGTGCATTTACTCTCAGTTTGAGGTGAGGAAGCATGACGCATTCACTGACCTGTGTTCCTCATTGACTTCTGTTTCAGAGATGGAGTGAGCACAATGTGGCTCATTGAACTGTTTCTGGCCTCAGATACAGACAGGTCTAAAAAGGAGAAAATAGACCTGACCTCAGATCTCCTATTATTCACTGACACTAGTATGTTGTTTTCCCTCTTCTTCTCCTCCCAAATTCACAAGAAATTGGGCAATGATGTGTAAAATGATGATATTCATATTTTGCTGCTGCAGTGTACATCCAGGCAAAGAGCTTTAAGATATATGAAGAGGGGATGACCATACTGGCCGTGTACAGCCCCAGAGAGAAACTCAGCTGGAAGATGCCTAATGGCGAAAGCAAAAGGATTTTTACTACAAAACTGAAGCCTGAAGTGAGCCACAAAACTCCTTCCACAGTGCAACCTCATCAAAGACAACCTGCCAGCACAGACAGAAAGAGGAAAGGCTTGCCTGAATCTCAGATGCCAGCCAAGAGAATAAAAGCTGACAAGGTTTGTCAGACCATATCATGCTGCTTTTGATGTCAACAACTATGAGTTTCTGCCATGGAAATGTCCTACATGTCAGCAACGAATAGTTCACCATTATAGGAAATTTGCCTGTTTGCTGTCTGGCTGACACAAACCCTCGTCCTCCACAGGAATCAGTGTCTGTGACAAAAGCGTTCACATTCAGCCAAACCCATTTTACCAGCCAGGACCTCACAGGCCACAAAGCGACCTCGCTCTCCACATTCAGAAACATCTTCTAAGAAGTTAAAACGTGATGTTGATAAGGAGTTGCTCTGCCCTCTCAGTAAGAGTCTGAACCTCAAGAGAGGCAGCACTCCTGAGCCTGAGGAGCCCGCCAAGAAATTCAAACCTGACCTGGTATGCTACACTTTTCTAAAGTGCTCAGCTTTCAGTTACATAACACTTAAAACAAGTTAAAGTATTAATATGCCTGTTCCTTCTCTGTCAGAGTGAGCCTCCTGATGAGCTCTCTGATATACCGCCTGCTCGAACAAAGCCTGTGACTACAGTGAAAAATGCCATCAAACTACATCTCCTCAGGTACAGCACACAGTTCTGAACAGAAACCACTACTGAGCTCCCTCTGGCTGCACACACACACCTCTACTCTCCCCTGTATGCTCATGCCCTCTATATGACACACACAGCACACATGTTAAAAGGATCCATAGAAAGTGTGTTGCAGGGTAAACTGACAGCGCTTGCTGTGTGACATACCTTTTCACCACAAGAGGGCAGTAAAGCTTGTCCACGCAACTATAGAACTTTATCATCATTGCTTGGAAGCAGTGAAACACAGTTTAGCAGCTCTTGTTTTTTTTCTGGTCTGTTCTTGAACTGATTCATTTACATATAGACTCGGTAAGAGAAACTGACAGTGTTGTAGTAGTTCATGGCTTCATTCTTCCTAACAATCCTGCTCTCCACAATTTCTCTTCCAGGCGTAACTGACAAACAAACTTCATTCTCCATAGTTTTTCTTTTTTTTCTCTTTTTGCTAGTTTATTGTGTTTCGTGTGCATTAAAAGAAAAAGTGAGCGTGAATGTAAAAAAATGTGAACCTTTTCTTTACAAATAAAAATTGCAAACAATGTGAATATTGTGTTATGGTGATGCAGTATTTGACAAGGACTGATTTGAGGAGGAATGTGTTTGCTTTTCAACCTCAATCATCCAGTAGTATCCTTATTTTTTTTTTTATAAAAATGTATATTAGGGCTGTCAAATGATTTTAAAAAATCTCAATTAATCACAATACTTGTGATTAAATTACTAATACCACTTGTATTTTGTTGAGGAGCTAAAACAAGTACATGACTACAGTGCTGGGTTGTTTTTCACACTGTTGTTAACTCTTGACATTGCTGATGACCTCGAACTAAAAATCATTCTCAGGTAGCAGCCAAACAATGTGTCAGATAAACTGTAAGCAAACTTGACAGAATGGTTACAATTATAATTGCAGGGTGAGTTTATGGTGTTAAGGTTGAGAGACACAAAACTGAATAGGCCATTGGTCTGAGTTTTGTCAGTCCATGTGATCAGTTTGTGCCTGTTTGAGGTTGTTGGTTGACTAAAATCATGAGTGTTTTTTAGATGTCTCAGTCACAGAAAACCACAAACATTTTAATCTTAGTTTTAGAAGTATGCCCCCACAGAAAACCGGCCACAGAGTGACAGGGTACATGCCGAAAATGTTTGTGGGCTTCAAAAATATATTTCAGACTGGTCTGTCTCTCAGTGACACCTACACTGACCAGTAGCTCTGGCTCATAATTAGTGATTTGTTAACATGGAGAGTGTGGAGAGAAGAGAGAGATTTTAAGAGACCAAATTCAAACACAAACATTGTACAAACATTCCCTGTCGGGGTAAATCTGAACTTTCCCAGAATCCATTGTACCACACTGTGCAGCAGATGACCGCTGCCTATCTGTAATCTGACTATTTGTCCCATCCAAGCCACAGTGACAGACTGTCTTCGTGAAACCAGACCCTGGTCTACTACATCCTGATATAGAACAGGAAATGGGAATACTGTCGGGAAAATGAAGGAGCACCAGGAAAAAAATCTCACACCTGGTCCGACGACAGTCCTAGCCATTTCAATGCTGTTGCTTTGGGTTGTCAGTGCGCATGATGCGCGTCTACATCGAAAGTAATGGGTATTGTCACTATAAGCAGA
>OMNW01011386.1:0-43131 GCA_900303245.1 Selene dorsalis | reverse complement strand
TTTAATCTGCAGAGTGAGACTGGATAGAAGTGACATCAGCTTGCCTGTCATGACTGTACTACTATCCTCTTTCCTCTATGAACTAACCTCTGAACTACACCCACTGATAAAGACGAAGAGTTGAACCTTCTCCAAACACTTGAGACAGAACATGACCTAGACTGAGGATAAGCCAACACCAATATATTGCTTTTTATTTTGAAGGGCAAATATGGGATAGCACACTTTTTGACACACCTAAACAATAATAAATATGGGTCAGGTCCTTAAATTTGGGGATTTTATATAGACCTGGTTAAAATCTTGTTTTTCAACGTTTTAACTACTTGTAATATAATTTTAAGTATAATTTCTTGCCTGTTTAATGGCATTTATAACACAGAGTCACAGAGAGACACTTATTTTGAAAGTGTTTGACATTATTCTTTGAGCCAGGTTTCACACATGGGCAGGAGTGCACTGTGGCACAGCACCACTGATGGGAGGGGTGCTGAAGCCATGCATAGGCAGGATTGGTAAAGTGGAGGGTTGGTGGAAAATGGAGAGGGAGGGGTAGGAGGAGGAGGGAGTGGAGGGGAGGGGACTGAGGTCAACCATAATTACTCACGCTTAAAAATGGTCACCCCGGAGCGTTTAACAATGCCTGTGCCAGTAATACAGGGGAGGGAGGAAATAACACAGGTTACCAGAGCCTGCTCAGAAAAATCAGTCTTACCTCAGCTGCATCCTCCTTAAGATCAGAGTTTCACTAACAGTATTTTTCTAACTTAGTTCACTTTGCTTAAGTGGCCTGGATATTCACGGTCCCCAGAGGTTGATCACCTGACCACCTCCTGGCCTGACCAGCATTTCCTTCCATGTGAGAATTAGGGCCAAGTGGCATCATGCATGGTGACTGCACTCTGGCCTATATTTAGTACTTTGAACTAAATGCTAATGTCAACACGTGACATAGCCCACAATAACAACAATAAGGCGCTGTTATCATGCAGTTATTATTGCATATTATCTTAGCTTAGCATGTTAGCCTGATAAAATTTGTTAAATCAACATCAAATGCAAAGTACAGCTGAGGCTCATCTTATCTTAGGTGTAGGATTAATCAGCTCAGATCAAAGTATAATAGTTTTAATAACTAATTATTAGCATGCTGATATTAAGCTGGTACTGCCATGTCTACTTTCTCAACTTTGCATGTTAGCATACAGACATTTGCTAATTAACACCAGTCTTGCTTTGGGGTCAGTCACTGAGGTTATTTATATTGTCAAATCAGATCTCAAACTCAAGTCAGCTCAAAATAAGACAAACAGAAGCAGGTGAAGCAACACTAGCTTTTCTTTCCAATATAAAAGGTTTTCAATATAAAAGACTTCAATAGGGTTTTGTATTAAATATTTTAGAACTCAAACACTGAAACAAAGTGTATCGTCAAAAGAAGCACTGTCTGTTCAGGTGTGGAGAAAATCAATCACCCCCCTCATCTATGACAAATACATTATTTACTGAGCATTGCTGGAACAGATGGGGAAGATGGAGAAGAACAGAGATGGAGTAATGTTACAGTAATGATTTAAAGTTTACCTGTGTAGCCCTGGTTACAGTTGCAAATAATTTGTCTGTTACGGTTGTCCTGGTAACAAGATGCAGCAAAATGACGTCCACTGTTGGGCCCGTCCGGACACGGGCATGGACGACACTGACCACTGGATGCTTTGCCCAGAATTGGATTACCATAGTAACCATTGGCACACCTACAGAGAAGACAAGGGAGTTATCTTAGGTGTTATTTTGTCGTGAGAAGAGGTTAATTTGTACCTATGAATATGGTTAATAACTTAAAATACAGCAAGTAACCATACAGCGTTATGTGATCAGAGGTGTATTCACAGGGACTTTTGAAATGACAAACAACTGAGGACTGATGATTTTTTTCCATCAGTACAACAAACTTTTATCTAATTAAATTTTAATTCCTACAGTTCAGATAGGAGCCTAGTACCTGTTTAAAATCTTTCATTAGGAAAAAATATTAAAATCTGCTGAAAGAAAATGTTTGCACAAACTACTTTCCTTAAAATTAAGAATCAATTTAGTATATAACATTTTAAATGATTAAAGATATCAAACAATGTTAACAAAGTTCAGTAATGAGCAGCGGGTCATGGGTATAAATGCCTAATGACCTGAGTATTCACTGCAGTTTGAGTGAACAGTGTCTGTATAATACAGGTAGCTTTTATGTTGTGTGTTGCTGCAATTCTATGCACAACACATTGCTATCTCATTTCATATTTGTGTTATGTGTATGTTAACACAGAACACACAACACACATACAGTAGCACATTAATCAGACCAATCCATGTCATGTTTAAATTAGAGCCTGTGTAGCTCCATCACCCTGATACTGGATCGTCACCTGTCACACTTGTCTCCTCCAGTGTTGCCCCTGCAGTTGATGCAGGCTCCGGTCCTCTGGTCACACTGGTCTGTGTGTCCATTACACTGGCAGGGTCGGCAGCTGGGGAAGCCCCAGTGACCCGCCTGGCAACCGTCACAGCGCTGCCCAAACGCTCCTGGACGACACTGGCACTGACCAGTGAACTTGTCACAGAGTCGAGTCACTGAGCCCTCCAAGCTGCAGCCACAGGCTGGAAAGACAGAGGTACAGGAAGGAGGAGAGGATGATGGGACATGAAGTGAGGAGAGGATAATGGGAGGACAAGAGTGAATCAAAGGGGTAAAGATTTTGAATAAAGTGATCATAAATCCTGTGAGCTCAAAGACTTCTTTATCAGCTTTGTACTGTCTGAACCTTAGCAAGGGACTCACTGAGCCTTTTCATGGAAAGATCAAACATAACAACAGATGGAAAAGACAAACTAACTGTGTATTGTAAAAATATGGAAAATGTTATGTTATTACATGAACAGGTCTCAAGTTAAAGTGAGTTTTAAAAATACAGCCGTGTCCGAGGTTTTCACCTATGCACCCTGACGGTCCAAAGCCAAAAGTTCCTGGAGCACACTGGTCACAGCGTCGACCAATCACATTGGGCTTACAGCGGCACTGACCCCCACGGACATCACACACGGAGCTGACAGAGCCCTGAGGGTCGCAATTACAAGCTGGGGGTTGACAAAGAAACACAGACATCAAGTCACTGAACCCAAACATCTATTATCATCCTGCACATTGACACTGACAGGGAACTAAGAAAGGACAAAAAGTATCTGTACTATTACCTTTAAAAATACCTAAAGAAAACTATCAGTCAACAAATTCCACAAAAAATATTATTATAATTAACAATGTTAAGTTCATTAATCCTCTACACCTCTAAGGGGGGTCAGATGTCAGAGAAAGGATTGCTGTAAACAATATAAATATCATTCAAAAGCGTTTTAATGGGTCTTTCTTTTTCACTCACACAGAGCCCCGTCATTTATGATGGCTGACATGCTGGTGATTAGCTTGGCACAGGTGTCACTCATCAGTGGGCGGGTCACACCCTTAGCCCCTTCGTGGCAGCGGTAGCGCTCGTAGGTCTGCCTCCTGGCGTTTGAGGCGGGATCCCCTGCGTTGAACATCTCCATGGACGAATGACGTGGCATCAAGGCGATCTGGGGGTGATCCACAGGCATTTATGAGAAGGAGAGGATGGAGATGTTTGTGTGTGGAATTAAAACTACAGTATATTTATGAGTGAGAAGGAAAAAAAATCTCACTGAGTCCACAAGGACGATAGCGTTGGCCGCTCCGTTGAGGATACTGTTGGCATCCTGATAGCGTGTGAACTCAAAGCGCAGGGTGTAAGTCACACCTCTCTCCAGACACACTGGCTGAGGAGGGACCATGAACCTGAGGAAACAACAATCAGCGCACAGTTTATAATGAGTGATTATAGACAGTGGGCAGTTTCTTTGAGTGTGTGTGTTTGAGCCACAGACCTGGCTCCAGCCGGCAGGGACACAGTGAGTCTGTCATCATCTGGGATGGTGTTTCCACAGGGGCTGCTGGTCGGAATCAGTCCTGGACGGATAAGCGTTATCCGCACCTCCTCCCAGTCCCGTGGCATCTGGACAATATCAGTGTTTTATGGTTAATATAGAGCCAGAAGCTACTAATCGTGAAATATGAGTATGAATAAGCAAAGAGGTAAATTTCAAAGTATGCCTTAAAATAGAAAACTACTTAAGAACAGAATCTGACCACCAGCACCTCCACATCACTAACTAACATGTTCCATCTGGACAAATGACAGTGTGAAAAGTTGCTGTTTTACAAAGAATTATATTACTACAGAAAGGGGACTTTCTGTAGTCTCACTGTCACTGTGAGTTTGAGAGGCAACCAACAACCTCTGGGAAAAAATATGAGAGCAGTATTGATCTCATTTCACCTAACCCTCAGCAAGAGAGAGAACATTTTACAAAATTACCAGCAGATATTCTATGATAATAAATGTACAAAAACACAGACCTGCGCCTCGTAGCGAATAAGCAAGTCATATTCCATGGAGTAGGGGATGTCACTGATGTGGAACTCCAGGGTGCCACCCTCAGGTACACGGGCAAACCCAATACCTGTCCAGGAGGCGGGGCGACCAGGCTGATGCTCCCTGGTCTCCAACATGCAGCCCTGCGTGTACAAAGATAATCATTTAATTATCCTTCCATGCTAAACCACAGAGCTGCTCCAACACCAGTGTGCGTTGATGGGAGCACAGGGGTGGCTCACCTGTCCCATTTTAGCAAACTCTGCTTCATAAAGGAAGTGATCCAGAGCCATGAAGAAATATCCAGACTCCACCTGTGTACACTGGCGTCCTGTCATGTGACTGCGGCAGCGACACTGACCGCTCTCCACGGAGCAGCTGCAGAGAAGACACACTCATTTTGTTATCTCATTGCAACAGTTTATATTGCATGGCTTAACTGCCAATGACGGATGCTTCACATTTAATAAGTAATGTAAATAATTACTGTTTCAGTTTTAAAGGTATTTGTTGGATCTCAGATTGAGGTTGTAGTTTCCAAAACATAAACTAAAATCATAACTTCCTCATAACAAGACATCTACAGCCATGCTAAACATTAACAACAACCTAATTGAAATCATACTGGTGTAGTGTATAACAAATGTTTGTTCACCAACTTCATTTCAGTTTAGCATGTTAGCATGATAACAATCGAACATTTTACTTTACATTAGACAAAGTACAGCAGACGTTGAACTATCTTTAACTTTTCAGGGATTTAGTAGATTTTGACCTCATGATGGCGCTAGATGAAAAGTTAAAACCAAATCATAACAGTTCATCTTAGAAGAGAAGCGAATAGAAAGGAATCTCTTTAGTGTCAACGCACAGCTGTACTACAGCATTTAAGTATTTAACTAGTGGATGTGTGAACTAATTTGTTCCTTGTATGTGTTAGTGTGTGTCAGACTAGTATGCTCCATTCAGACAGATCTTGAGGGGACACGAATGTATGAATCTCATTTCATGGCAAAACATCCTACAGTGTCAAAGTGGGAGAGTTACTTAGTTTGCCCCAGGACCTTGTAGAAAAAGATCCATTCATCCCTACCATAGGCAGTTATGTGTGATTCACATAACTATTTGACTGACAATCAAAGAAGAACTGCTTTAGAAAATATCTTTTTTTAACAGAGAAAGATGACATAATGTGAATGACATTTTTTTTGGTCCGGATTAAAACTGGATTGACCAACAGATCTACTGTGCTGTTTCCTTTTTAATAATGTGACTGGAAGTTGGAATGTAGGATGTTGACAAATTTATCAGGAGAAGTAACCAAATCCTGCTCCCTGGGTAACAGGGTTGGTGCGCAAAGCTGCAGCTGCTGCTCTGGTGACGGTAATCAGTTTTTTTATGTTGTGTGTTAAAGAGAAAACCTTCTGTGTAATCTCATTTGTAACAGCCTCAGACTTGATGTATGACTCAGGGCTGAAGCTACAGCTCCACTCACTGATTGTCCAGCGCTCCACCGATGTCACATTCGCAGCCTCTGCAGCCGTTCAGGTCGTGGCTCAGTGCCCAGTGCTCCGGCTAGAAACACAGAAGGACAGACAGAGGACGGGGTGATTGACAGACAGAGACAGGAGGACAGACACTTAGCTCCAGACAGACATGATGCATACCCTCTCCATGCTAATACAGACTGAGGGGAACTTCCCCAGCAGTTTGACTGTCATGACTACAGTATGTGTGAGTCATACATATTGTATCTAGTGCTCTAATCCTGTAAATCAACATTCATGGCTTCAGGGCACATCATTACTGCCACGCTGAAAACTGGATTTTACTAGAGTCAGCATTTCACTTTTCATCTTGACTGTGTTTTGGCTGATGTGTGTGCACTTCTCTATCAGTGTTACATTAAATTCTGGTTACTTTTACACTGTATTTGCATCAGTCCAGTTCGTTTCTGTGGACATCTGCAGTGATACTGCTGTTTTTTTTTTTTCCTCACCGGTCCGTTAGAGTTGACAGCTATATGGAAAAATAACACGTGAAACCTTATAAAGACATTAAATGTTATTTGTGTTATGGTGTGAATCTGCATTTAACTGGTAATATCACTGTGTCTTACCACAGTCGTACTGATGTATGTTTTCTCTTCACAATATTATTTCCACTGTTGACATTATTGGTTCTAAAATGAGGTTTCACACAGATGATAGGATCCACTTTCGGACCAGGTCCAGACCCTGACCATTTTAGGGCCTGCTGTAACCCACACCAACCGGACAAGCCTCAAATCCCTGGGCTAAATTTAGACACAGAGCCCAGGAAGGAGCTCACATTCCTGCCTACACTATTCCTGGCTGAGTAGGTTTGGGACAAGAGGATGAATTATAGCAGGAAGCCTCACCACCTCACATCCTGAGCTGTGGGGTGGGTGAGGGTGAGAGATAAACAAGAGTAAAGTCACAAGGAGTGTTAAGTGTAAAGTGTAAAGTAGACAAGAAGCACCAACAAATCAAGATTCACTGCTTAGGTTCAAACTGAGTTATATATATATATATATAAAAAGGGTGATAACAAAGGGGGTAAAAAAAAAGAGATGAACAGACCAAATGAAGTAAACTCTCACTCAGTCAGAAGGTCAGAGAACAAAAGGTTAGCAAGGGAAACAGAAAATATAAGTGAGGGTGTGTTGTTCATCGTCACATTACCACCAACAGGGCTCATTGTCAGGGACAGAGAGAGTGTAAGAGATGGACAGAGAGGCAGAAGATTTGCAATGTCTCACCAGACACTGGTCACAGCTGCGACCAGTGACCAGACGCTTGCAGAAGCAGTCTCCACTGACTGGGTCGCACTGGGAGCCGCCAGAGACTGTTCCTCTGTGGTCGCACCAGCAAGCTTCAGGGCAGAGAGAAACACTGATGAGACCTCAACTGAATGTAATATTTTAGTTTGAATGATCTACTAAAATCTCTGAAGACTGGCCTCTTTCTGTTCAGCATTATCACGCACTTGCAGTAGTTGAGTTCTAGCAAGTTTTTTGCAGACTGTTTTATTGCCCTGGGTTTCTCATCTAAGGCAACACAATCTGTACTGTCCTGTTTGTGGCAGCTGTCAGGGCCTGAGAGAGGGAACTGAAGACACTTCTTAAGCATGAGGAAATGTACATTATTGTTCTTATATCAGGACACATATCATGTATATGGATGGACAGCTGCAAGCAGTGTGAATTGTTCAAATATTTTTGAGGGCTCAGCCAATTAAATCAACTGATTTGAGTCTTTGCCTTAGGCATATCATTATCGGTGTATGTGTTGTCAGACAGGAACAACTTATGCAAACACTTTTTTTGTGATTTCTGCAAACTGGCTTTAATTTGGAAATGATGTCCTTGCATTGGTTGATCCACTTGTTTCAGTTTGTGTGTCTCTCTTTTCTGTAGGTTTGTTCCACACAACACTGTAGGTGAAAAGAAAGTGTGTAATTATTCATTGAAGGCTTTTGACCTCTTTGTAGTGTAGTTTTTTTTGTGTTTTACTGCAGTGCTGCACTGAGGCTATATCAAATAATAAAAGTTATGTACTGTTTAAAATGTTGTGCCTCCGCTACATAATTGTCACAAGTGTTTCGAGGAGTCACTGCAAAAACATGTTTATGTTTACATGAGGAATATCTACTACTTAACTGGTTATTGAAATTTTTTACTAACATTGGGACTGGCATCAGGCCCAAAAATCCCTCATCAGTCAGATCCTAGTATTAAAACTGGGTCTTTATACTTCTATGTCTGTGTGTACTCACGCTGGCAGCCCTGAGGATTTTCAGCACTCAGGCCAAAGAAGCCGCTTTTACACTTGTCGCAACGCGGACCCTCAACATTGGCCTTGCAGCGACACTGACCAGCCACCATGCCGAGGGAGGGGTCAGTTTGGCTGTCGCACATCCCCCTGTTCTGAGAACCATCTGGGTCACAGTCACAAGCTATGGGACAGACAGAGAGTAGGAAAGTTTTAATGGTTAAATAATGATGCATAGTGACTCTTATCACTGGATTACTTACTACTTACTCACCTACGCAGACTCGTGGGTCCCTTATATCTTTGACAGGGTCTTTGTAGTAGAAAGGTTTGCACATCTCACAGTTACGTCCCATGGTGTTGTGCTGACAGTCATCGCACACGCCTCCGCTGACATTACCCGTGGCCAAAAACACCGCCATGTCAAAGTGGCACTGGCTCGAATGGCTGTTACAGTTACACTCTAGAAAACAGGTAATCATTTCAAAAAGATTAGACTCAGCTGACACTGTTTTTTTCCCCTCACTTTCTCCTAGTGTTTACTGTCCACAAGTGCACGGGTCACTAACTTTAGATATACACATAGATATTTCTGCGCAACATTCAAGATCCTGTGTGATTCCTTTAGTGTACTTACTCTTGCAGGCATGAGTGTTGCGTCCTTCAGCTGGTCTCCAGGGCAGGTCATTGTAGAAGTCATCACATTGCTCACAATTCAAACCCTTGGTGTTGTGGTTACACACACACCTGCCGTGAACCTTAAACAGAGACGAGGGGGAGGGAGAGTTATGACAATCTGTATAGGAAGTGAAAGCTTGCTAATTAATTAATCGATAATATTTTACCACTGACCATTCCTTCTATATCATCCCTGATGCCATCGATGGGGGCGCACTCTGAGGCGTGGCCATAGCAAAAGCAGTTTCCACGAACGACCAGCTCGTACATTGCGTAGTAGTACTTCTCTTTTATTTCTGCTCTTGGGTCCAGGAGGTTGTCTCCCAGCGTGTGGAGCTTGGTGAAGTTCACTCTCAGGTTGGTGATCTTCAGCTGGTCTGATGGGAAGAGGACATGGTGAAGAGGGACACTGGAGTTTAATTTCAGTTCAGTGTTACCGTGAGACACAAGTTGATGTGAAACCTCAGTGCCTCACAGACCAAAATTACACTAAAGCACCTTTGCCCCAGCGAGAGAAAGTCAAGGCCAGCAGAGCGTGACATAGTTCTGTGGCAGGGCATTATGGGAAAACAACTGTTAATGATCCTGGATGGTCTGAGGATTAGTTCATCACTCTGAGTGTTTGAGGCACCTTAAGGTCACAACAAGAGAAAGGAGGTGTCGTTTTGGAGGAGCAGTTTAAATCCCAGTGCAGTGTTTAAATATTGTCACCTTTTTTGTTTTGTTGAATTACATAGAAATATCTAATGATCATGTGTTTATTAAGGGGCTGAGTATCTATTCAGACGTCCAGACAGCTCTCACACAGGCAGAAGGGCCTCATCATTTACTATAAATGGTCAGTTCTTTAACATAGGTGCATCTGACTGAACTCCACACTCTGCTCATATGTAAAACCCAATTGCCCCTTTGAAACAACAATATGGGAACTAACGTCCAAATGCCATTTGTCACTTTCACGTAAATTTCCAGAGGATGGAAAATCTGAAAATGATGGCCAGTAATGGGATGTGGTGTTGAACTGGTGCCTCGCACACAAAGATAACTTGGATGGAACAGTCACTGCTGTAAGAGTCCAGCTGTTCATCAGGATCTCTCTCTCTCTGTCTCTCTCACACACATACACACACACACAGGGGCATAGCTTTTATCCCAATTAATTGGTCTACTTCCTTAAATATGTCACCAAATGACACACGCACAAACACACCCACACATGCACAAACTATTATATATATATATATATATGTAAGCCTATTTAATATACTTCCTTATCAATACAGTTGACACATATCTCCCTTCTTTGTGACATAAAATGACTCAAGCTGCTCTGCTTCCTGAGGGCACACTCTCCCAGGACAACAGGAGAGGAAACACTGCAACACACTTAAACTGCAGAAAAAGTTAACTCTGGGTACAATAAAAGTAACCTGAAACTGAACCTGAACCCAAGCCTGAAATGCCAATACCCGTAGGCACAGAGTGAGTAAACATCATAACCAGTACTGCTGACTTCAAGAAGACTTGTGCTCATAGTGGAAAACAAGTCTACTCTTTGTAGTAAATGCCATCATTATCAGCATGATGATTATACATATAATGATTATGAACATCCATAATCAGCTCTCCAAACTGTTCTTTCCCACAAAAGAAAAAAAATATCTCTGCTGTGACCTGCATTTAATAACATTCAGGCTCCTTGTTCTCCGGTAGTTCTTCACTGACTGAGGAGTTGCAGCAGCAGCATTACAAATGGATGGATGAAATGGTTCATGGGGGGATTTAGTTTCCTCCAAACTCTGGACCTCTACCTCTACCCCGCTGACTTTATCTGCAGTAATAAAATCCCTCTCTGACAGACAAGAGCTAATCCAGCTCCACAACACTATGACAGTGTCTGTTTCTGCTCCTGTCCTAACAGTAGACTGAAGAACAGCCCTGGAGATCAGTTAGCAGTAACTGCAGCAGCCAAACAGCAGCTTTCAGCACGCCAAGATCTGAAACTGAGACTGACATATTACTACGCTATGTAACTGAACTTACGGAGAGATGAGAAACAGGTATTTGGTTGCACACACTCACACAGTTTTAAACAGATTTGTGAAATTAGTCTGTTTGACTGTGATGAATAGACACTGAAAACAAAAGTCTATGGGGCTGTAGTGCTTCAAGCACAATGCTAATATGTAGGTATAATATTCACCATGTAAGCTTCACAAATGATGATAAAAAAAAAAATTGTACAATTTTAGACTGAGCATCTGCATCTGCATCTGCAGCCCCATGGGCCTGCACACCAATGCTAATATTTATACTAACAACAGAGAGCTAACATGTTCATGACAATATAGCGAGTTTATAATCTTAGTTTAGCATTTTTCTCATGCAGGTTGTAGCTGTGGTTACTTCCATTAAATTTAAAAGGCTACCAAGTTTAAAAATGCCGAGGGTAAGTTAGAAATCAGTTTGTTAACACAGAGGAAGTCAAGCAGAAAATCTTCTTGAGGACTTTTTGTTCTCCACTGATGCTTGACTCTGAGGCTGAGTATTATCTCCAAAACATGGCAAAGGTTAGAGGCTGGTGGAGGTTGGGTTGGGGATTACAGTCTGCCAATCTATGAGGAAGAATATGTACTGAGAGGAGGTTGACCTGGGGCGTTAAACTCAGGGCAAATTTTAACCGATTGTCAGTCAAGTGAGCACAAACTACAAAACTACAAAAGCACAACTACATTACATTGATGATTCATTGTCTTGAGAACAGAAGAGAATAAATACAGATAGTTCAGCTGTGAGGAGTCAGAGGTCTACTCGTGGGCCAATTACATTCAGATATCTAACAAGAGAAGTCAACCTCTGCTGCTGCGTTGGAAACCCAGCTCGGATTTCTGGGAAAAACTCTCATGTCCTGCCAGTCTAAACACGAGGACCGGTACATTGAGGCCGTGTGGGAGAGAAACAGCTGCTTTTCACATCTCTCCATGCCTTCCACACAGCAGGGCCATGTTTCACACCCCAGAGAGACAGGCTGTTGCAGTCTGTAATGTGTCACAGCTGGATAACAAGAGAGAACTGTGCCTGCTGGAGTTTGATTTAAGGTGACAAGTGTGAATATAACTCGCAGAGGAACAGGTCAGCATTGTCTTTGGAGCAAAGTTTGAATAGGTTTTAATATCTGTGTAAGATTTCCTCCACTGTGGCTTGGTATATGCCACCGCAACTATGATGTATTTCATGATTTCTTATAAAAGCTTATTTCAACAACTGGCACTGGAGTTTATGTAGTCCTTTAGATTAAGGAAACCTCTAGCTGCACAGCTGCACCAACATGGACACTCGTGCTGTATGTTTGCTGATATTATTTAATACAAAAACATTTGTCATTGTGTGTCCCTGCAAATGTCTCTTGATTGTGTTACAAAAACAGTTCATATAAACAATTCATCTTGAAAGAGCAGTGACCTAAGGGGAACTAACAATACACTCGCCCCTCTACTGGTGAAACTTTGTCAGTCAGTCAGTCAGTCAGTCAGTCACAGACATTTGTGTTTTGTGTTTGTGACTGGGCGTCTTGCTGTGGTCCAACCAAAGATGTGTGTGAGTGTGACCTACTCTGGATGTTGGGGCTGTATGGATCCTCGATCCTGATGGCAGGATCCAACACTCTGTAGATGACCTAGACCAGGGAATATAGATTATGCATGCACATTACTTATTTTAACAGAGATATTAAATATTAGTAAAATAAAAAGAAGCAACTAACGGAGTGTGAGTCTAAATCACAAATGAAAAATTGTTTTGATAGTTTTACTGATGTTCTGGTTGTGTTCCTGCAGGTGTGTCGACGCATGGGCAGGTTTTTCTCGTCTCTGCTTAACTCTGCTCTCAAGTGAAAGATCTGAGGTTGATTATTCAATAGGAGATCAGTGTGTCATAAGTCAAGTTTTGACAGGGGTGTTTTGACATTCTGTGAAATTCAACAGCCTGACCTGTGGATCATCATAATATTGAGGTATGTAGGATTACATATGAAGCTGGATCCAGCAGTGTTCAGCATAAAGACTGAAAGCAGAGGGAAATTACTGACTTGGCTCTGGTAATGAAATCTATCCACCTCCACTTTACATTTTACTAATCACCACAACATATCCATATTTATTTGTACAGTGGAAGAGATTTTAATCTTTCAACAGCACCAGACAAGCTGTGCACCTTCGTACAGTCTTTATATAGAGTAAATAGAAACAATTCCTCAAAGTTAGGTACGACAAGTAAAAAATACATATATTCAAAAGATTTTAAGCAGAAACTAAGAACCTGAGTTATTCACTAAAACTGAATGTGTTATAGTTTTCATGTTGTGGAACTAATTTGACACCTCATCAATCACTCACCTCTCCCTCCGTTGATGGCTCGATATCCGAATAGCGTGACTCACAGATGACATCATTGATGTTACGCAAAGGACCCTGGTGGATTCCGGGGAAGGCCGTAGCGCAGTCATGAGAAAAGTAGCGGTAAATCTGCCAGGTACGACCAAAATCTGCAGAACGTTCGATCAACATGGCCGCTGGACGGAAAGTCTGCAACAGAGGAGCGTTTTATTACAATTTTTAAACTGTCTGTGAGAGTTACTCTCTTCAGCAGCTTGTAGATGAAAGTCAGTGGGTGAAGCTTTTATTTTACCTTGAAGGTCATGATCAAGTGAGTGAAATGAAACTCTGCTTCCAAATCCAGCTGGATAAAGACTTCGGACTTCCCTGGTGGAAAGAGGACACAGAGAGGATGATTCACATAACACACACGCACAAGACATGCAAATAATATACTGTAAATTAATGTATACATGTACATCGACCTTATTATCATGCCAATAAAGCACATCGGGAGTGAACTGTGTTGAAAATGATACGTGAAATGTTACAAAAAGCCACCAACTTCAACTTCCAACTGTTCATTCATTCATCAGCCACAGGCAGTTATTTTCCTCTCTATCATTCTTTTCTGACAGAGTTTAATGGTAGTAAGTAGTAAGTGAAATAGCAACCGTGCTTTTGTGGAACAGCATCTTGACAGGAAATCATATTCAGTCTTGGCAGAAGAAATGGAGCAAGTGAGTGGGAAAAGCCCACACACTTCCTGAGTTGTACAACACCACACACTCTAAAAGGCCACTTTACTCTGAGGATCACTTTCACTCGTGTTCTCTGTGTTTTGTAATAACAGTACAAAGCCAAGGAGTTTCCTGTACCCCTGCATACTAACATGTAAAAGCCACACCACATGAATTTTATATCTCACAACTTAACACTGTAACAGTATAGATAACCACAACATAGCTCTTTCACATGTACATGCAAAAACATGCTAAAGGAACGGATATATAATGTAAAACACGTGTGCCTGCACACATCAGTGCATCCTGGGAAATCACCTCTTCTGACATTTCTAACAGGTAATTAAAATGTGAATGTGTGTGGCACACAGTACTTTCCTAATGCTCACAGTGATTGCAAAAAAAAAAAAAAAAAAGTTATTGGACCCCATAAAATCTTTGTGGCAGGTGCATAGGATCAAAAACTCCCAACATGAATGGAAAACCAAAAATTCTGTATGTTGCCTGCGGTGGGTCTGAGGACTGAGATACTAGTGTTAATGTGGTGAGTTCAAAAAGCTTGAATCAGAGTTGGAGAGCTTTTGGAAACAGGAGAAATGCAGTAAGTGGATGGTATTTCATCTTGGCTGCACTGTACAGTCAAGCAAACTACTTCATTAAAGCTGCACTAATGATGATTTCCTATATAAACAATGGCTTGAATAAAGTTTTGCTCTGATGTACATGAAATATGCAGCTGACAAGTTTGTTAAGAAACTTTGGTCTTTCAAATTTCATCCGAGGGATCTGTAAAACAAAAACACACGTCAGTCCCTGTCAACAAGCCGCTGTCAATAAACAGGGACAGGTGATGGAGGCTGGACAGATCCTCCACTGCAATTATCAGTTTCTCCTCCACTGTCCCCACATGATGGGAGCAAACGTTCACACGGTTCTCTACGGATCCCTACAGAACAGGAATTTCACATTCTGATTGGCTGCTGCAAAACCATGTCATAGGCCATTAGCGTGAAGTTGCCTTAATTTATATTACACACATACAATCAAGAGTGATAATATATGCCACCTATCAAGGGATATGCTATCATTAAATACAGTGTATGCATTGTTCAGATATATGAAGATGTGTGGTTATATAAGATGTCAAAAACTTATAGTAAAATCTTGTGAATATCTTTTATATGGTAAAACATGTTCACCATATATGTTAATGGCATTTGAATGTTGAATGTTTATTGAAACAACACAGACATAAGAATTACATGTTTTTCTTATTCATTTCTTATTCATTTCTTAGGCCAATAGCCTGTAACATGAATATATAATAATATTTATACAGGTTAGACATGTAGTGTGTAGTGTACATTTTGAAATAGATATTGTTCCAATTTCTAAACTATGCATATATTTCATAATTGGAAAATCAGTGTTGCAGGCCCATTTGCCTGCAACATAGCCATGTGTGTGGAAGCCAAAAGCAGGTTCAGAGCAGAAGTGCACCTCATAATAATGGATTAGAGTCCAAATATCAAGGTGTAAGATCCGACTAAAACTTCCCAACTACAACAACAAATGCCTGCACACATACACAAAAACAATCAGCCAGAGTTGACATGGCACAGGAAGGAAAGAGAGGGAAGGGTGTGACTCAGCTGAAGAAAGGGAAAACAGAGGGAGAGCAGAGGGGGAGTGACAGAACAATTCAAAGAGGAAATTGTGTGACTTTATAATAGTGCAGTCTTGGAGAAAGTCATCGAATGTAAGGAAGAAGAAACACACACATACACACAACCAGTGTGCACAGGACACACCTGTTCCACTTGGCTGAGACTTGCAGTGCCTTGCAATGCCTGCATGCTTGCATGGTTGCAGGAAATGATGATTCCAATTAGCGCATACACACAATCAAACCACTGTAATCCACATCAAACAAGGCCCACTGTGCAAGCTGCCACTTTCACCAGAGAAATGCCACTGAGATGCCAATGGAAAATTAGCAGTAACCAGGGGTAAAAATAGTCTCTACATTTCCTGTCTCCCTTCTTCTTCTTCTGTTTCTCCCTGTTCTATTCTGGACCTGTTCGTGATGCACAGTGCTATCACCCAGAGCACTCCATTACAGTATCATGGCTCACACAACTGCTGAAACGAGCCTTGTGTCCATCTGGCTGCTCCACACACAGAGTTTCACAGTCACTCCCTCATTGTGATGGAGATTTATGTGGCACCTGAAAATACAGTCAGCCGGTTTAACTGTGTCCCTCTGTCCTTACTACTGTCCCCCACTCACTCTCCATTATTCCTTCAGCTTTCACTTTTATCTTTCCATCAGCACTTTAACTTCTCTCCTTCCCCTGTCATCCCCATTTCCTCCCTCTGTTGATTTGCCAGAGCTGGGCCTACTCTGTTATTAAGCTCATCTGTAGCTGGTCAGAGGATGTAGGCCACAGCGTGTGCACGTGTGTGTGTGTGTGTGTGTGTGTTTTAAAGTCCCCTATAGTTACTAGCTGCTCAGTGCTTGTGGTTTCAATAAACTTTCAGAATCTTGTTCTTTTACCATTTTTCCAAATCACTTATTTTTTGCATCAGGATCCACCACTTCATCTTCCTATATCCTTCCATTTCCCCCCCTCAGTCCTGCCTCTATCCCTCTCATACATTAGCGCTCATTATACATACAGGCCACAGTAATTTTGTCATACTAGCAATTTTGGTGAGGTCATAATGAAACATCAGCAGTGCTTATTTATTAAAGCTTTTAGGAGAACTTCAAGTAGCTTTAATTGAAAGGTTCAGCGCAAAATTGTTAGCCATGGAAAAGAAAACTGAGATTACACTATTTATAACATATTTATGACACTGTGATAAAAATGAAAAACAAGATTCCCTTACTTCAATAAAGTGTAATTTCAAATTAGAGTAAATTAGAGTTTCTTAATCATCGCAGTTGAGTTGCACAGAGCATTTGACTAAATTTGATTATATCAGTTCAGAACAGATTTCAATTACGTCTGTTTCACAACACTAAAATATATACTCACAACAAGCTAATAATAACAATACCAGCATGCTGATGCTTGTAATATTAACCATTTTAGTTTAGTGTGTTAGCATGTCAATAGCACCAGACATGACCTCTGGGTTGTTAGTTTTGTAATAAATCAGAATAATGGACATATTTAACAGTTTGCACTGGGGATAATTTGTAGAGCGCATGAGATTACAGCTCATGCAGTTCATTCATGGGAGCATATTGTGATTCTCCATAACCGTATCTATGAAATGACATAACTTTGTCACAGCTGTCGAGATATTTCACTAAAAGCTAAAAATGTCACTCCACCAGTGGTGCCTGTCAGTCGATCAGGTCAGTTGTTGAGATACTTAAGCCAGACCTATTCCTACCACGGCTAAAAAGCACAACACAAAATTGGTATTTGCTTCACTTGGGCATAGCTGCACGCATAACCCAACAGATAACACATAATGTTCATCCTCTCAGTCTAATGCCTGCCAAACACCAGCTATATTTTCCACACGTGTGCAGTACTCTGTTCCATTGAAACAAGAAGTGCAGGGTTGCACTGTTCTAGTACGTCACCCTTAATTAATGGCTACGAGTCATTTTGTGTCGGTGCAGAAAGTCCTCTCACCATTTTCAGACTGCCACCAGGACTTCTTTCGGTGAGGTTTGAAGGTGGTGATGACGTTCTCTATGCGGTGATTGATGGTGTTGTAGACGGGGTCGTACGGCCGTCTGGAGTCACAGTCGAAACACTTCTTCTCATCCTTCAGCAGGATGGGAAAAGGTCAGAGCACCAAGGTCAGAGGAGAGAGTTCAGGGGTCAATGAGAGACACAGGCAGAAACAACTGTCACTCTCACACATGTACTGACCTGAAGATGGCTGACAATGCAGTAAGGCTCTTTCCTCCTCATCCCACATGTGGATGAGGCTTTAAGGTTCTTCTCTCGTCCAACCAGCAGGTCCCCTGTTGCTGGGTAACAGCTGCCGTGAGCACAGCCGTGGCTGTGGTCCGGCTCCTGGCCAACGGCAGCAGCCAGGGCTGAGGGTGCAGAAAATGAATGATAGTTACAAAGGTACTGAGTGATACTACTCACTGCTAATACTTTAAGACAAGCTTTTAGTGGCACATAAAACCAAGATTTCCTTCATCTCTACAATTTAAAAAAGAGAAAACATCAAAAGTTCTTATCACTTCCTGAGGAAGAAAATCCAGGATAAGAAGCACTGAAGGAAACTCAAGAACTCGTTCGTACATTGGTCTCACACAGCCAGTGAATCCGAGTCAGTGCTTTATCCCACAAAGAAGTCCCAGACATAAAGAGGTGAATAAAGAAGCAAATGCAGACAGACTGTAACAGCATCATTACATTTCACATGTTGAGCTCTACAGTGTGGTTTTTAACCTTTTCTTTATTTCCATTTCTAAATATCTAGTCTAGTTAGAAATTAGTTTTGTGTTCTGTAAACATTTAAATGTGATTTGTAACTTTTCTCTGTTTGTAAAATAAAATAAATTTGAATTGGAAATGTTTGTGAACACTTCCCTGACTAAATCATCCTCACAGTTGTGATCTCACACTGATGCATCTGATATCTGTAGGGGGTCTGAAATAACAAGTTCCTGTGACTTTAACGAGTTGAATTTCCAGGCAGGATCATATGTGAGCTGGAAAATATTACCTAACCCTTCTAAATCCCATGCCCTTGTGCAAGGCCTTCAAGTCCGACTGCTTCAGGGGAGCTGCTCACTGGCCAGAAGGTCAGACTGTAAAAGTTCAGACTGTTAAAAATGCATCTAGAGAAATCTATAAGTGAGGTCAAATTATTTCTTTAAGTATTGGTTTGGATCTTTTGTGTATTTTTTGTGATTTTTAAGGAGCTTAAAACCCTGAAACTCTTGTCTTTGTTGACTTACAGTGGTTTAACTTTGGCTTAACTGGCTGTAGTGATGTACAGGTGTGCTCTTGGAAGTTGAGACTGCACTGTTGGTAGCTACAAGTTCAAAACACACACCTGACCGCACCCCATCACTGAGGGTGTGGTCAAAGGTGAAACAGGTTGGAAACTTACAACCAGAGAGAGCAGCGAAATACAATGTTTCAACCTGGTGTTGAGTTTCTGTTCAGAGAAAGATCAAACACTGCAGCAGTAATCAGATCTGTTCTCTGGAGGAACAGTGTATTTGTTAAAGGTACAGAAGAGTTCATGATTTAGATCAGTCATTTAAAGATGCACACTGGGATCCAAGTTGTCAAAATGTCAAAAATCTGAGGGAATGTTTATAATGTTTGCTGTTTATAATTTCAACCCTAGACTGTGATTCATAAATTACAGGGGACTGAGGAGCTTCAGAGATGATCCAGACCAACATGAGAGTGGAGAGCAGGTCATAGAAATCTGTGCCATTTCCTTTCAGCCTCATTAAAATTAAAACTATAAGCCAATAACAGTCATATTTGTATATTATCAATTTTCGTGGACATCAAAGGGGGTTTTTGGTCAGTTATCATATTGGTGCTTGGCAAAAACATTTTGCATGGAAGCATCATAAAAGTTGTGGGTGTGAGTATAAAGAGCTTACTGAGGTGGACACTGAACTCCCCTGTATCTTCACCGCTCCTGTCTGATCGAGAGCCGATTCAATGTTGAGAAAACATCCAGTGGGAGGAGGATTATCTCAAGAAGGCCCTGCGGGTTAACAAGATCTGCTGTCTGCAGGGGTCCAAAAGAACTGATCTGACAAGAGGCCCCTGCAACTGGCCATATCTGGAAACTAACCACTACAGGTCATATAGAGGTCAACTTAAACTGCAGTGGTTGGAATTATAAATTAATGAGTGTCTATTTAGTCTAAGTTAAAATTATGTCTGTCTATGATCCAGCTCTAGAGCCCATGGTGTGACTGAACAGCCGTGCTATGTGTGGGAGTTAAATAAACCTTATAAACTCTCATGACAACCTTCAGCAGCCGTACCACATTCCACTGGACATCCTGAGGAGTTTTTCCTCCTACAGATCTCTGGGACCCACAGTGTCTGTCTGTGTGTGCGTGTGCACGTGTGTGTGTTGCTCTGAGGAGTGAAGACCCAGGAGTCTTGCTGTCAGTCTATGGTCTGTCCATAACAGGTGTTTCTAATCGTCCCTCCAAACATGCTCACATTTGACATAGTAATGTGAACATGTGAACACTCCTACGCTGTGAATCAAATTAACAGAGTTTACAATAACATTCCCCATCAGATAAAAAAAAAAAAGCTGAAGGCTTCGTCTTTCCCTGCTTTATATCAGCACAATGTTAAACATCCACACCTGAGAGCTCTGCAGCACACAACACACAGTTTAACCTGAGCAGCTGGGAGCTTGATGCCTTGGTTGTAGCCATCTGCTGCAGCAGCTGCTGCTACTCCTACTGTACGTCACAACCAGTCCTGAGCTGGTGATGGTACATTTTCAGCATAGAGGAAGATTTATATACAGAAGACACATTGGACATTATTATTGCAAAAAGAAAGTGTAATTTAAGCAAACAAATATGCTCTGTGAATGTAACTCTGTTTCTTTCTTTCTTTTAAAGTCTTCAAACCTCCATTTCTAAACTAGCTTGTATTTATATATCATCTTTCTATCATCTTGATAGCATGCTCAGTTCTGTCAGATAAGCTGCCTAATTCTGGTAGTTGGCCTATGAACTTTGGCCATAAAAACTCATACTGACCGGTCTATTGTTAGAAAAATATGGCTAGTAGTTAGCCAACAACTACTAGTATGGTTAGTTCATCGTTTTTAGTTTGTTGACAATCTGTTTGACTAATTCTAAAGCAACACACTTGTTGTCTCTCCATTTAACATCATGAAACATAACTACCACAATGCTTTGCAGCAGTTAGCTTATAGCCAGTAGCATATCAAGCAGCCTATGTGGATAATAGCAAGTACATGAGGGCGAAAATATACTTGTATATATTTGTTTGCTTAATCTTTGTGCAATCTAGAATCTAACATCTATTTATAATTTCTGCCAGCTAAAAGTTATTTTGTGTATGGAACTGTTCATGACTGTTTGGGAAAATGTCACCAATATCTACTGTGGTCTGACATTTGATTTAATGAATGTTTTTTCCCATCAACACACTGCCTGATTTTATGTTGTTATTACTTGCATCTGAAAAGCTTCTTTAAATATCAGTCACAACGACATACGAGCACATAACCCAATGGAAAACTGGTCTCTCACCAGTGGATAATAATAAAATAAGACTGTTACTGAGCAGATCTTAACATTGACATCCCACCATGATGTCATTGTAGGGTATAATTGGGTGTCTCTTCTGCCTACACACTATCCTCTAGTGAGACTTGATAAGTTTTTACTGCTGACAGTATAGAGGCTGACTGCTGTACCTGCTGGTGCCTGGGTGCTCACTCAGTGATTAAGGTAGACATTGCATTATCATCACCTGACACCGCTGTGAGGTCATGATAAGAAGCCCGCTGGGAAGAGTGCAGAGGGGGAGTTCACATGGACACACACAAATACACAATCTTAACACACTCTCGAGGAAGACAATGTTTGCCTGGCATCTGGACAGATGTCAGGTTGGTGCCAGCAAAGTCAGCAACAAATAGAACTGAGGTTAGCTCACAGTTCCTGCGAACTGGAGGCCCGTACGTGCACCTGTGCATTTACACAAACACCACTGCCCCCCTTCTCTGATACACTCATTCATAATTACAGTATTACAGCTCAGGATCCACTTGGCTTTTGACTGACACTCAAACCCGATGAACTCCATTGTTCAAGTGAAAATAAGCATCAAGTATGTGCTTGTTGTGTGCACAAAAGACAAACATTAGAGGATTTGCTCGAGTGCAAGGTAACATTTTGAGCTGCTTAACATTTATCATTTCCAGCAGAGGCAACAGCTGACATAATGGCCTGTGATAAAACAGGCCTGAAATCATTCTCCTGATTCTTTATCTGACAGTGACAGAGAGGAAGAGAGTGTGAAAACACACAAACAGAGCAGGTCAGATAGACGAGTGCAGACAGTAGGAAAACTCATGCAGACACAACTTGATATCTATCCTGGAAACTACTGGCACACACTCAAAGGTCTGTGTGTGTGTGTGAGGGCCGAGGGGGGGTGGAGGAGCGACTCAGACGTCTGATGTGTCGTTTAATCATTGGTTTTCTTGGTGTCTTTCATCTTGGTGTGTTTCTGTCTGTGTGTGTGTGTTTGTCTGTGAAAAACTCTGCAGAGTCATGAAAACAGGATATTCAGAATAGTGTGTTATGTTAATCATTACACAGTGATGCTTTTAAATCAGTTAGTTTTCACACATTTTTGACACATTGATTTTAGCCCTTCTCTATTTTCATGGTCATTATGGTGTCACTATGGTAGATTAGCATCAATCCAAATGACTAATAATGTAGTAGGTGATGATGAATTTCTTGTTATCATGACACTGAGGCTGCAACAAGCAGGCCTGACAGGGTGACGTCATGGGTTGCACAGCTGACAGTGATCAGACCACTTCTCCTTTGACATAAACCAGTGAAGGAGGCTAGTGGAGGCAGGACGGTATGAAGGAGAGATAAACGGAAGGTGGTATCTATCATTATGTAGACACTTGTATTCAGATTATTCTATTATAAAGATGGTGAAGCCACCAAGTAAAGATTAGTTAAGACTACAGCGAAAATAGGCATGGCTTATAGGGTAAAGTGGTCTAATGATTAAAAGGTTTCTGGTTTCAGGTACGCCTGTTCAACTGCCTGTCATGTAACAGGCCAATCACATGGCAGCGACCCAATGCTTTTCGGGCTGTAGACATGGTGAAGAGGATCTGCTGAAGTTCAGACTTGGTTGTTGGTGTGAGTACTTCAGGAACTACTGATCTCACAACCATCTCTATGGTTTACAGAGACTGAGTCAGAGAAGGAGAAAGCATCCAGCGAGCAGAGGTTCTGTGGACAGGAATGTTCTTGTTGATGCCAGAGGTCAGAGGAGAACGGCCAGACTGGTTCAAGCAGTAGAAAGAAAAGAGTAACTCCACTAACCACCCTTTACACCTGAGGTCTGCAGAAGAACATCTCTGAATCACAACACGCTCAACCTTGAAGCAGATGGTCTACAACAGCAGCATCTGGTGTCACTCGGGTCAGCAAACAACAGGAAACTAAGGCTATAGATCACACAGGCACCAAAACCAGACAGTTGAAGGTTGGAAAAATGTTGCCTAGTCTGATGAGTCTCAACAACATTCAACGAAATCTAAAACACAACATTCAGATGGCAGGCTCAGAATATGGGGTAAACGACATTAAAGCATGGATCCATCCTACCTCGTATCAACAGTTCAGGATGGTGGTCATGTTACTGTGTGGTAAATATTTTCTTGGCACACTTTGGGGCCCTCAGCACCGAGTGAGTATTTTAAACACAACAGCATAACTGGGTGCTATTGAACCTATGTCATACAGAATTATAGCTGTTGAGACAGAAGATGATCCTACCCCGGACTAGCAAGGTAAGCAAGGAAGCTGGTGGGTGTATAATGTAATGAAAATTAAATTATAAAAAATTACAATTCCCTCTAAAATCTGAATATTTGTCAAAGTAATCACAACATGGATAAGACCAGTTTTTGTTTTCTTTCTCAGGGCCCACAGTGTTTCTCCAGATGCCTCGACTCAGTGTGAGTGAAAGTTGGGGAGGCAGTTGATCAGCTGAGTGCACGTTCTAGGCTGTGTGTGTTATTCGCCCTTCATCTCCATGAAGAGTTGATATTGTAGCTTGAAGGGCAAACTGATTGTGCTTTAATATGAGTTTCTTTCCTTTTTCTTTTCCTCTGTGTCCATAAATGGAGAGGCATGTAGGAATGCAGGCTGACAGCTGAGAGAAGAGAAAAGGGTGCTGGTGGTGGTGTGTGTGTGTATATGTGTGTGTGAAGGGTCTCAGCTCACAAAACAGTGCTGTTCAACCATCCATTAGCCTGTTAACAGCAAGCTATGCATGGCCACCCTGCACCATATTGTGCACTATTCAGGTTACTTAGCCTCTTGTAGCCTCACATTGTTTTGAGGCGTGTCATTGAGCTGCTCTGAGTATCACATGGGTGACAATCTTCACATTACACCACAAAGACAGACTTTTTCTTTACATACCATACACAGTATCAATGTGGCAGCAGTCGTGCTGTTTAAGCTGCCAAGCAGGTGACAAACTGTCCAATGTTGTTAAACCTATTCTAGACTAACACATAAAAAAAGCATGAAATCATTATGCTCATGCCAGAGGACAGTGAAATCTGACTCTGAGCCAGCAGGTCTTCCACATGAGGCAATGCTGTAGAGGCTGTGACACAGACAGCGCCGCGCAGTCTCCAGGGCATCTGAGTTTCATTTCCACAAATGAATTCCACCCCTGCTCCCTGTATTGCCCTCCCACCCACTCCATCCCCAGGTGTGCTCTGCTTTTATTCCTGACTTTTATCTCTGCCTTTGATTCAAGCTCTACTTCTGACCAGTAAAAGTAAACACAGTTACAGTTACCAACCCCTCAGTTACCAACACATGAGAGAGACAATTTACTGTTTTTCATCTCGGTCAAAAAGAGGTGTTCCTGTGTGTGATGCAGCGAAGGAAGAAATCACACCCCAAACAAAGAATTTAGACTCCTCACTGGGACAGATGGAGACTCCTACAGGGCAAACTATGCAGATGGTATATCCTCCTTTCTGTGACATTCCTATCTTAAATATTTTTTCCTACTGAGCTTGTCACGATACAACAGTTTCAGTGGTCGACACCAATACCAGTGAATTTCCACGATTCTCGATACACATTCAATTCCACGATAAAAAATAAAAAAAACAGAACCCATGTAATTCTAAATTCATTACTTTATAAAAAAACTGTATTTAAGCCAACTGTGCTTCAACAACTTCTCAAACCGCACAGAACTTTAAGTGCAGGCGACAACATGAACACTTTTAAAATGGCAAATACTGCTCAACACAAACTGTCCAACTCATTTCTCAGTTCTCATTAATTAAAGTCTGTGTAAAGTGAAATAGGAGATTTGATTGTAAATATATTAAATAAGTTATAATATGGTTGCTGAAAACACATGAAAAGATTGATAACTATGCAGCACAAAATGTTTTTGAGGACAAGGATCTGCTTGATTTTGTCATGATTTTAAAACCTAATTTCACACACGAAACATTTTTTTTCTAGCATTCAAATTTGGCAGGATGGTTAATAAGACATCTGTGATGTGACCAACTCAGAACACAGATATAATTTCACTTTTTACCGACTTTAACTTGGCTGTTTTCAGACATACTGCTGCAGACCAAGGATGCATGCTAGATGCGTAAATATTATCGTTTCATTTTTCAGCTAGCACAGTTGGCATTCACACGCACTTGTTCTCACTCTGGTCCAAACGCCGGACCACTGGCAGAGCATCGTGTTTGCATGACAACCGACCAGAAAAAGACGCATGGTACGGCATGTTTGCATGACTCAGTCAGACTTGTGGCATTCACCAGGCAGTTGGAGCAGATTGAGGTTCAGAGCGTTCTCATAAACGGACCGCACCAGAGTTCGACTGTGGCCACACTGAGACTAGCCCTATACTCAGGCGCATATACTACCCACGTCAGTTCCAGCAGGTATCGACACAGCCTGCCATAGGGGTAGGGAAGCTGCATATCTGGTAAAAAAAAACAAAAAAACATCAACATTTTTTGCGTGTTGGCATCAACTTGGTACCTAAGTACTGGTTCTCATGACAACCGTATATCCTACTGTCATGCATTAAAACAGAAATTCCTAGTATGTTGTTAATCGTCTTGGATTCTGATCCAGATCCTGATCAGGATTTTTCAATTTTTATTCCAAGAAGTGTGAATGTATACTTTTCCTTTCATATGCTCCGTCATTACATACAGAAGTATTTTCAGACGGTGATAACCTACAGGTAACTGCACAATTAATTGCAATGTGATGGAAATCATTGTAAGTGCAATATCCAAATCACAGGAGCCGCCATTTTTTAGACAAAGGTTAAATGTTTCACAACACTGTTGTGCATTGTTAGCACTGCAAGTGTTGTGGTGCTATAGCCATCCTGGCCAATGAATCATATTCAAAACATATATTGCAATATGATGTTTTGACCCCACATCAAAAACCTGAACTATACCTTTAATGCTGGCTTTTCCTTTAACCTGTCACCCATCTGCACCTAATGCCACAGATCAACTCACTCCTCCAGCTCTGTGTGAGCGTGTTGGGGTGGGTGAGAGTCGGGATGTGGCATCAACATGACACATTCCACTGAAACCAGCCAACCAGACACAGTTTGCTGTCACACCTACCAACGTAAACAATGCAGATAACCAATATGAACAAACAAACAGATGCACGAGAAAAGCACACATAGACGCATGTTAGCTGGAGCAGGATCAGCGCCGGGAGAGCACGGACAAAACACATTGCTAAGACTATTAAAATAACAGCACGGTCAGCTCCAGTATCAGCTCATCTAGGCCGGTGATCAGACAAGAATAGCATCATTTTAAGTCAGGCAACGAGCTGCATATCCAACCTGAGCAAGTGTGGGACTAGAGGGCGGCACAGATATTTTTAGCACCATCAGAAAGCTACTTTAAAACCCGGGCAGGGAAAAGTCAACAGCCTTTTATTTTTAACTTGTCTCGGCTAATTAGTTTACATTCTCCCTCTCTGTGTCCCTGTCCTCTCTTTGCTCTGCACTTAGCTGATGGATGGTCAACTCCCCACAGCCAAACATCCAGCTGTTCTCCTCCCTCCTTGCCTTTTTATTAGTCTCAGCTCTCTCTTCCCTCCTCTCTCCTCTTCTAATGTCCAACACACCTCCCTCTCTCGGCAGCTCGGACTCCCCTCTCTGCCCTGCTGTTCACCTCCCTCATGTCTTTCATCATCCGTACCTTCCTTAATCAGAAGCCCAGATCCTCACTTAGAGAAATGACAGCTGACCTTCATGTCATGCATCAATTTTTAAAAATGAGGAGAGGCTGATTTCTAGAACAGCGCAGTTGCTACTGGTGTCAAAGGTGGTGACACTGACTCAGAGCTGGAGATGGCCAAAAATTTCCAGCTGGATTATATTAAGATATATTAAGAAATAGCCCCAGCATGGTCTGCATGAAATGCTTACTTTAAACATCTGATATAACAGAATCTGGTGTTTGTAAGGTCAAAGGTTTTACATCTCTTTGCAGTAACCTTTTGGGTTGAAAAATTAAGCTGACACAGAATGACTCTGAAAAAAAAAAACTGCACTTCTTCTTATGGCAGTTTCAGCTGCTAAAAACAAGTCAACAGTATAAACTCTCATATTAAAATGTCCAACTTTTAATATTGGAAATAAACTTATTGGACTCTATGGCTTTTGAGTTATTGAGGGTGTGTAAGCATATGTCTGCCACAAGCCGGCATGCACTGAGGTCTTAGTCCACACTCTCCCCAACGCTTTGCTCTTTTTTTGGTCAGAAGTTTGGTGGAGTCACATACTAGCCAGATTGCGACAGCAGAACAGTCCACTCTGAGCTTGAAAACCACTCTTTAGACACCTATGGGTGAAGTCGTGGAGGCTGTTTATTTACACTGTATGCATAATGGCCCCCTGTGTTTTGTTTGTACTAGGGCTGCCCCCAAATAGTCGACCAAGAAGTCATGAACTGAACTGTGTATGAAAGGATACAGGGCTTTTAATTTGAAGGGCAAGATACAAGAAGTCATGACACTCACTCACTGTCAGTTTTTTTTTTTTTTTTTACACAGCAAGTCCCTGCGATATTGTCGTTGTTAGACAGTTAACTATTAATATCATGTCGGGCAAGAAATCTAAAATCTGGGATCATTTTGGGAAGAAAAAGGTCGACCCCAAGAAGGTGAAACGAAAATATCTTTTAATTTAGTTTTACATACGTTATTTTTTTTGTGTGTCAAAGTTATTGTGTTACATCAAGTTCATAAGCTGATGTGTTGAGATAAATAATCAGAATGTCCCGACAGTCAGTCTCCTCACTGATTTTTCTGACACATTCAGAATTAAAATCAGAAATAATTTGCCGGTGTCCTTAACAGGCAGCTGACTTCATGCACACTTGTAAAATCGATAGTTTTAAGGCTCATAATTTATGAGTTATTCAGTCGCTGAGGGTGTTACAAGTTCATCAGGTGTTACAGTTGTACTTCAAAATCCATTTAATGTTCAGTCTCCTCTCCTTGCTGGTTGTTCTGACACATCACAATCATTACTGATTTGTTGCAGGCGTCATTAATATGTAGATAGCTTTGTGTGTGAGCTTGCACTATACATATATATATATATATATATATCATTATCTGCTACGAATACTCGACTAATGACCCTAAATGTCGTCTACTGGTCGACCAAGAAGATCTTTGGTCGGGGGCAGCCCTAGTTTGTACACCCAACCATTCAGCTCTATCAAATGCAAACCAGCCATCTTGACCTAATGATACACTTGATACACAGCTCTACGTCTTACTGATGATCTAAACTTTCCTAAGTCCTTGAAAATTAAGTTTTTGATTTGTTAATTTGATTAATTGGTGATGAACAAAACAGAAAGCCTAATTTTTCATCTAGAAAATTTCAAAATGCGCCTCTACTTACAACCTTTTTAAAGATCTGCAACATGAAGGGAGAAATTTTCTGGCTGGAGGATTCGTTTTAAATATTAAATTCATAAGACAAGTTTTTAATTTGTGTTTGGAAATCCTTTACATTTCAAACCTCCTTGTAATTTTCCATGTATTTCATGTGCATTCAATGTGTATCTTTTCTTGGCTTGACATCTCCCCTTAGCTGGTTGTGAGTTGGTCACGACGGCCCACCCTGGTCTCCAGCAGCAAAGGCTTTCAGTGAGTGAGGCCAGACACTGGCCATTACACAGGCTGTTACATTAACAAGGCATGGCACTGGGAAGCAGCTGGTCCCTCTGGAGGAGACCTTCACATTCCTGTCTCATCCTGGAGATGTCTGAATCACTCCATTCTGGACAGGAAATATGAAACATGGCATCATGTTCAACAGGTGGATGAACAGAGCTGGATGGAAAATGTTGCCCATCCCTGCTGAAGATTTAGTCACATTCCTTCAGAGATGAGTGTCAAATGGTTTTTAAGCAGCTTGTGTCATCAGACCATCTCAATGTAAAAAATAGCGCTGACGAAAGAATTATCTTCAAATGTTTGCTAATGGAGGCATTATAAATTATCATTTAAAACTGCAGCCACAGCACCTGAGTCTTACAGAGTGCAGTAAGACTTCAGTGACCATGGTGATTGTATCTGTAAAACTCTCCTGCGAAGCCGGCAACCGGCCACACAGTCTCTGTCGCGCTGGCTGCAGCTCAGTAACCAAATAAGAGGCACACATGGCCGCCAGATGTTGGGTGCAGCCTGTCGGTCAACCAGCTTATCCATCAGTTACTCAGACGTGGAGAGTGAGTCGCTGTGGTTTCGGTCAGTGATTATGGTTGTGTTGGTAGTGTGTTTGCACTGGTGCTCAGCAGCTGCTCTGGAGGACATGGAGCACATGTGCTCGCTGTAGGTGCTAATCAGAGTCTGAGCAAAGAAAATCTGGCTTCACTTAGAGGGAAAACTGCAGCACACATGGGACGTGTCATTAGTCGTTGCATGTGCTTGGTGTGGTGCGTGTGTTCTTCAGTGACCCTGTGTAAACGTTATTATAATTTGACTAACTGTGTGTACATGTGCCCAATTACAAATATTTGTGTCTGTGTTTTCTAGACTGGAGACTGCATACTGAGTATTTGTGTTCCTTTTGTGAGCGTATGTGGAAACATCAGCGGGCTCAATGATGTAATTATAGTGCGTCTTACTATTAAATGGTGAAATTGCCTTCCTGTGTTGAATGGGAGGGTAACCTCTGTGTGGCCAAAGGCACAGCTCAGATACTTAAGAGTTTAATTTAAGGGACATAGGGGATTACTGTGTGTGAGGCGTGTGTGCATGAGGTCATTTTTTAAACTTGACAATGATGACCTTATGTTTCTGCAGAGAGGTGAGAGAGCAGGAGAAGCCGAGTCTGACAAAGTTTATCTTTCCAACATTTGCAGGGAACTATTTCAGGTATATTTCTGTGGCACTATCTCTCGTCAAAAATCGATTGGTAAAATTTACTAATTATGCACAACTCATAATGTTTGCATTTTGTCAATGTTACACATTGGTGTGATATTTTTATCTTAACTTAAAATCCGTCATACCAGTGTCCAACAACTTTGCAGCAGTTTAACAACAGCGGTGCAACGGATCACTGTTGATCCATGATCCGTTCGGATCGGTTGATGGGGAAAAAAAAGTTGTGTATGTAGTGTTGGAACATTTAGGTGCACCATAATTAAAAAAACTCTCCACCACCCCCCACCATCGCCCGGAACTAATCAGTATCAGATTATTATGTACTATTACTATTATTAAGTACTATTATTATCAGACTATTATGTGATGTTTATAACTGCAGAGGACTGAGAGACTGAGGAGCATGGTTCATTTCCATTTGATAAAATCTGGACTGAGACATGGAGAAATTGTGCTGACAAGAAAGGCCTTTTGTGATGCTGTTATATGTTTCTGTGTTATAATAAATTGAAAATATAATTTTGTAAGGTTAAAAACATCCGTTATAACGATACACTTTCCACATATAACATGATACAAGTCTTTTTTTAAATTTATTTATGTGTAACAGAAACACACATTAATGTCGTCAGAGCATATTAAAGACATAAATCTAAATCATATTTTTGGCTTAAAAATATACACAAAGATAAGCAATGCAAACTTCCTAAAGCTTTCACAGGAAACCTCAGTTTTACAGAAACCACAGATGTTACATTAGCTGCAATGTAACTAACACGGTACTTGCTGGCTAACCAAACTAGGTGTTTCATTAGCCTTCTAGCAAACTCTGTTCGAACGAGCGTGACGTTATCATGACTCGTTAGTTAAAACGACAACTACCAACACACAGACACAGGTTAAATGGGAATATGAACTGACTGGAACAGATAAAACTATGTTTACCACAATATGCAGACTCAGCAGCGCAGATATGTTTCATCAAACAACACAGTGTGTGTATGTATGTATGTATGTATGTATGTAATGACTTATCACAAAAGTTACTGACATGATGCTATATCAGGAAAAACTTTTGTTGTCCAACATGCAGGCTCCTGTTTAATTATCACGTCAATGTCGGACACAGTGACCTGAACACAGACATGAGGCAGCTGGTCTACGTTTACAAGACACAAGGTTTTATTGAACTGTTCATGTGTGTGTGTGTGTGTGTGTGTGTGTGTGTGTGTGTGTGTGTGTGTGTGTGTGTGTGTGTGTCTGTAATTACAGGGCTTGAAGATGAAACCACTCACATTGTTGATGGAGGTCAGCCTGTGTTATCTTGACATATAAATGGCATGATTCCTTTATCCTCTTTTCCTTCCTTCCTTCCTTCCTTCCTTCCTTCCTTCCTTCCTAATCCCCTCTTCCATCCTGACATGCAGCAGTATCACACTTTAATTGCTGCTTGTCTGCCATTAGATAATTGTGAGTGCGGAGGTGTCTGAGAGCGCTCTTTTAACGACACTGCACAACACAAGCTGTTATTAGCCTGGTATCAGTCTGAGCCTGTGGCCTGCAGCTATGACAGAATCACCAAATAAAATGCCGGAGGTGAAGAGGGAGGACGTAACAGACATGTTTCTCTGCAGCGACCCTTTGACACTGCACCAGAGCACAAGTCTACTGTTTGTTACTTACATCATGTCTGCTTTTTTTTGTTTTTTCTTTCCCTCCTCTATGCTCTCTTCTGGGTTTACACTGTCTTAAGAGCCCCACTTTGACCCTCTGAACAAATGAAGAACATACATTATAAACAACTGCCATTCATTTTGCAGAGATGCTGATCTAAGCTTATTTAATTACACAAAAGTGCGGCAGTAAAATCTCAAAATCATAATTTGCCTGCTGATGAAAGTTCACAGTAACTGCAGTTTCTGAGAGTCTGCAGCCTTTCAAAACTTTATCTCAATATTTAGAATTTTTTTTTTTTTTGGTCATACATTTTCTGGGATTTTTTTTGCCTTTATTCTGACAGTTGCAGTGAGACAGAGGCAGGAAAGTCAGAGAGAGAAGGTATGACACCAGTCCAATATCATAAACATTCATGAGAAGAAAAAAGGAAGGTGGTAAATTTCTGGGTTTAAAACTCATTATTTTAAAGTTTAAAGTCACAAATTTAGAAGAAAAAAATTTACGAGAATTTTTTTTTTTAATAAAATCACAAATTTACAAGAAAAAAAACTTTTTATGGAGGAAGGAAACATATCTCTACACTTTACAGTTAGACAAGCAGGCACCATTATGAGTTTCTTCTCATATCTTTGTGACTTTGCAATAACTGAGTTGTTTTTTTTTCTTGTAAATTCAGAACTTAAAACTTGAAACCTCAGAAATTTACTACCCCCTACAACAGTCCTAACATGCCATATCCCACTGGCTGTGATGATAACTTCCAGGTCCACAAAAAGACGTCATCTCTTCAGCTCTCTATAAGGACCCTGAAGATGAAAATGTTGTGTTTCAGCTTGTGTTTGATCAGAGGGAAGTCAAAGTCAGTCTGTGTAACGTTGATTAACTGGATTAATGGGAAGTGTACTGTCCACCTTTACATTTACAGTCAGGTCACTGGTTACTGTCACTACAGAGTCTACCTGCTCACCTTCACACGACCAGCACACGGCAGCTACATTTGGGTCCACCACTGTACCAGCCAACTCACTGTTAGTAATGTGACCAGCTCCATTTCCTATTCCTCCTCCCTGCCCCTCCATCCTTCCCCTCAAGTCCTCCTCCTCCTTTATCTCCACCTCCTCCTTTCATCCAGTAAAGCCACTGCCAACAGGACGGGGAAACCTACTGTAACGTACCGTCCTTTCATATAAACAAACCTGTTCCCTCCCCACCCCTTCTTCTCTCTCTCTCTTTTCTCTTTGTCCTGATTCTATACAACGCCCCCCCTCTAATTTTTCAGCCCCTCTCTCTCTCTCTCTCTCTCTCTCTCTCTCTCTCTCTCCCCTCCTCTCACTTTCTGGCTCTAGTGCTGGTGGTTAGTAGGCTTTACCGCACCATTGTTCTTGTATCTGCACATTTCCGGAGGCTGTAGCTTACAAAGGCTTTGGGAACACACTGTCTCACTCCCACTGCCTAATACTGGCTCTCACCTGCCCACACACACACACACATCTGAGGAGGATGTCAGAAGTTCAACAAAACTCCTACATTCCTACACAGGCACATCCACAAACCATCGAGAGATGAATTGCAGAGGATTTACTTTTGCATCAGGAGGCAAACCCAGATCCTCTTTCACGTCCATTTTTCTCTCCTTTCCTTCTTTCCTTCCTCCAGAAGAAAAATGACTGAGCCGCTCCCTCAGCTCAGCATAACCACACCACTTCATGAAAATGCGTATCACACAGAATCAGTGTTTTCACTGTGCTTCTGCAGGTGTAATGTTCTTTGGTCTGATATATTTTAGCTAAAGAGAACTTCTGCAGATGCACACACACACACACACACACACACACACACACACACACACACACACACACACACACTTACATGCATACACATGACCATTTTCCTACAGGTCTTCCTTCCACCCCCTCCCCCAAAGCAGGAGAAAAGAGAAAGAAAGTGAAAAGAGAAAGGAGGAGTGGAGGCACTGCTGGTTCTTTTGTCACTGTGATCAGCTTGAGGTCTTTCACTTATTCCCTCTCTGCCTCTCTGTCACACACACACACACACACACACCAATTAACCCCGTCCCTGAACCAGGGTTTTTGGCTTGACCTTGCAGCTCGTCCTCAGAGGCGTCAGGACTCTGAACAGACAGCTCCCTATCTCTGTAATGACAGTCTGTGAGGTTTTATGAACGCACACTTCACATCACATACACTTGTTCACCTTTCCGCTCCAACACACACTTCCCCGGCCGTCTCCTATTCCCTCCTCTACTTTTCTTCTAACGCTCTCTCAGCTGACCTGTCTCTCTGTAGCTCTTTTGTATTTACTTCCTTTCAAGAAACTCTTCCAGCACAACTCAATGTTCTTCTATAGTTGACCTTTGACCCTCTAACTCCAAGAGACTTAACATGGCATAAAACCAGATCAGTTCTTTGCAACCTGTGATTCATTGAAGATGAAAAGGAATTTTTCATGAGACCACCAACAAGCACTGACATGGGACAGAGGTGCAGATGATGCTTTCCTCTGCTTACTACTTGATCCCTCATTATATTTTAAAGTGGTTCAACCATTTTTAAGGCACTTTCTTTTTCAAGTCTGTCTCACATATCCATATGTCCATGGAAGAAGTATCCCCATGTTCATTCTGGCTGCAAAGTCATTTTTAAAGTAAATGCTTCCTGCTAAAATGCATTCTACAGATCCACTAACGTCCCTGAGAACTTTATTTTACAGATGATCTTTCTGGCTTTTTGCCTCCATTTGACTGTCAATGAGACAGGGAGGAGAGATGTTGGGAGAAAGGGGCACAACATGCAACAAAAGTCCCCTGGCCAGGATCTGAATCATAAATGTTGAGGTTCTTAACCCTTGAAGAGGAACTATGCAAGATTTTTACCTTTATTGAATTTAAATTATTAATTTATTTAACAGCTTTGGAGTAATTGTGACGGTTAAAGGGACAGTGTGTAACTTATTTGGCTTTTTATTAGCAAAAATCAAATATTGCTTTCATAAATATCTATTTACTGAAGTGTAATCGCATACAAATGAAAGCTTTCTCATAGTTTAGAATGAGTTGTTTAGGGTTCACCCAACCGAAGCTGCTATGTTGCATTGCCATCTTTGAATACGGTAGCCGAAAGGGGACAAACTTGTTGAGCGCTGCTCATTTCGTTTAATAAACTGACCTCTCCAGTTTGACCGCAGCTGCTTACGGAGCTTAATGGAGCTAATCGAGAGACCGATGCCGGCATTTTAAGCAGTATTGGAGTCATTTCCGATACTGTTTGTGTGTTTTCAGTGTTTTTCCTGAAATCTGCTACATTTCATTCCCTCATTCAGAAAATACTCAGCCAGAGGACAGGCTCAGAGCCTTCTCTCTTCTGATTGGCTCACTGACCCGTTACTAGAGTTCCAGGATGTAGCCAGAGAGAGAAGATGTAAAACTACACTGAGGTAGTTTTTGGTTCTTAAAACCATAAATATATCTTCTTATGGATCAACTCTGCAAATATCAGGATGTCTGAGTGCCTGAAAACTTGACTTTAATTCACATTTCTCTGATGCATTATTTACTCATGCCTAAACAAACAGCATTGTCAGCCGTATGCATCTTTATTTATTTGTCCCGGTGACCCTGCATATCATTACTATTGTCCTGCCATGGATGCTGCGTGTCCTGAAAACCAGTGCAGTGTTGATCTGTGCTGATGTCTGAGGGGACCCTGGGGCCTGACAGCAGCCACTAATAGATTTTTACTGGAGCACTGAGCCCATTGTCTTCTAGCTCCAGGGGACAATGCAGGAGGATGTGTTTTATTGAGGGTCATTACTCCAATTAATCTTTAGCTCACTGAGGGCACTGAGTGGTGCAGGTGTCAGACAGAAACACTGACCAATAACACTCCAGTGAACTTGTTGTTTCCTGACTTTAAATTAGATTTTTTATAAATGCTACTGATGTAGGCAAGATAAGTTTTTATCAGCTACCATGTGTGTGGGTTACAATTAATACATTATCTATATTTCAATTATTTCCATCTTACACACACACACACACACAAACTGACACTGATACATTTAAATGAAACACTGGACACACATACACACACACACATGAATCCCATAAGGGTCTTGAGCAGTGCTGTAGGTAGGTGTGGAGTGGGTGTCTCTATTTGCGGACTCAGCTGGGCCGTTTTAGGAGGACTATAAACAGAGCAACACCACCCACAGAGAGAGGGAGACAGACAGGGATGACCCCAGAGAGCAGGAGGGTACCAAGGGCCCTAAAAAAGAAACATCAGCTATCTTATCTCTGAGCAAAGAGGAGCATGGGACGCAGGGCTTCTACTCTCAAGTGCTTCTACCTGAGCTTTTTCTACGTGGTGTCTGCAGGCGCTGATTTTACAGCAAAATGCACAAAAATAAGTCTATTTTCAAAATTGTTCTTCACCATGGTGTTAAACAGAGGAAAGTGTAAAATGAGCACAATCGAAGCACCTTTTTTAATGGTATGGTAATTCTGATTCACATTTCCTTTTACACTTCAAAAATGTACATTTTAAAGGATAAAGTAGCAGGTTCCCCTGTGACCACACTCCATGTGTCTTTAAAACAGCTTAAACTTTTAGATACTCATCCTTTAAAAAGAACCTTCACTTAACCGGGATCCTCTGGAGCATGTAAAATTCTTGCCAACAACATAAACCTGCTGTAAATCCACGTGACATCATCTTCTCCTTTTGAGAAACACAAGACTCCAGCTGAACATCTGCAGACATATCATGGGTGTCTAAGCTCAGTGAAGCCCCCTGACCTGCAGACATCACACACACACACCTTGACTGACTGACTGACTGACTTCTGAGGGTTTGCTATGGAGCAGAAAACATGGATTGGACTTCAAAGCGCCCGGTGTAGGGAAGGTCTACTCACCACATAGGAGCGTTAGCAGCGAGCCTCGCATCTCTGCGCGCACATCAACCCCCGGGGCTGCAGGATTCAAACCTGTGGCATCAGAAACACTGGAGTTCAGGTCACACGCATAAGCTTATGTAGAGATAAGTGAGGACAGCGCACAGAACTTTAGGTGAAGTTTTCCGCCTTCGTTTCCACTTCAGACTCCACTGAAGAGGTTAGAGACGCTCAGGTAGATTTGAGAAACATCTCCACGAGCTCACTGTTTGTTTCTACGTTGAACCCCCGCGCGACGGGTCATATTAAATCCACGCGCCGTTTCAACCGGTTAATTTAAAACGCCGCTCCTCTCTAACGAGGGTCGTTGAGGTGAAGTGTGAAATTTCTGTGTCTGGTTGTGTAGTTTCCTCCTCAGAAAGTAGTGACCTACCGTGCCGGTGCTGTGTGTCAGAGGTCCGCTCCTGGGTTGTTGTCTGTGGACAGTCGGTGTGACTCTGCAGGTCCACTTGCTGCGGAGCTGCCGGGCACAGACCGAGCTGACTCTCACAGCTCCTGTGTGTCTCCGCTGGAAAGCCCGAGGTGGAGTTTTGGAACGGAGCGGACTTTTAGACTCGTTGTCCAGCAGGTCGCTGGTTCGATTCCCCGAAAAGGCCAACGACACGTGTAGTGTTTTTTTTCCCTCCATGAACTTCTATCAAACAGTGGATATGTTAATTTACATATTTGAGCTGAAGTCTGCATATAGTGCCTCGGCTAAATCTTTCCATTACGCATCTCATCTTATGGAGGACAAAGAAGGGCGTCATAGTAGCCTATAAATTAATAACTAAAAATAGATAACTAGGCTAATTAAATGAGAAAATACAGAAGTAAACATAGAAATAATTAAATACCTAAATAAATAATTTGGTAATTTGTTTCATTATTTATTCTTTTTGTAGCTGAGGTTGAGAAATGTAACTGGTTACAGATAGTCTAACATGAAAAACTTTATATAAATAAAATAAAACAGCTACCAATAACAACAATAGTGAAAACAATAATTATCATGATTACCTCAACCTAACGATAAACCTGAAACATACACTAAGACTGTCAATCAATAAAAATATTTATTTGCTTTTAATAGTATGAGTGACCATAACCATGATAATCACAAATTAATTACACTCGTTTCATTTGATCAAATGAACAGTAAGCCCTCCCTTCAGAGGGATGATGCATAACTATGTTCGCTTTATGCAAATGTGACTTTATAATTCATTAACCAAAACAATGACAAATATTGTTCAATGACCCTCAAAGGCTGCCCTGCATTTGCCATAACAAAATATCAACATAACAAAAATGTCTCTGCAACTTCAAACTATGAGTCAGGACAAAGGCCAGTGTAACAGAACATGCCCTGAAAGGCACAGCAGTTCTTCTGGTTTTCTCGGACAATATAACAATGCAGAGTGTTTTGAGACAGAAGTTCATTGCCCTCAAATGTCCATAATGTTGCTATGCTGAGCACTATCACCATTGTTAGCACTATCACCTCAGATCTGCCTCATTAGTCACTGTGTTGTCAATAAAAACATCCAAGATATGATAAGCATCATATACATAATAATGCAGACGGTAAATCACCACAGCAACTCATCACAACTCAAAAAAGCTCTATAGAGTCGAACACTGGAGCAAACCACCACCAGAGAGTTCAATGGACAGTGCAGTGGGGAGTTCTTAAATGAAGCCTACAGGTAAGGTGTAGGTGATACTAAAAAAAGATGTTGCTTAACAAACAGTGATAATAAAGTTTGAAAAGACATGTTTGATTTGTGAAGATGGTTCCTCCACAAACCCACTGCATGTTTTCCAATGAGCCCCCTGTCTGAGCACTGTGCAGCAGGAATGCGCGCTCCCTGCTGGACGGATTAGATTCCCTTTGATTGTACCCGGAGCAGCTCGTGTCCGCACACACACCCCATCTCCCCCAGCTTCATCAGCTTCACCCACTGTGTGCCTTACTGGAAGTTCTTTAAGAGTTACAGTACAGTAGGGCACATAGTGGGAAACAAAGCTCAGGTCAGTTATCAGAAAAAACGTAGTTTATGTTTGATTCAGTGAACTCATCAGGTACACAGGTGTTCACTCTCTGACACAGGTGTTTGAGCCTCGCTGTTACACAGACTGTTCTCCAGGACAAAGCCTGCTGTAAATCTCTGTCATATTACACATTCCCTGTTCTGCCGGAGGACAACCTCTCTTTGTTGGAGCATGGGATCCGGTGCCAGAACCCTACAGAGAGCAGCCCTGCTCCTTGAGAGCAGCAGAGGAATGAGTGCAAGTACTCACAGATCAGCACTGTGTCAGAGAAAAGAGCCTGTGACTGAACAGAGCATGTTAGAAGTGATTTCCATCCCTGTTTGTAGAGACCCTGCACACCCACACAGGTGGCTCTGAGAAATTGTAGGGCGACATGAGGTCCATATAACCTGCACAGGGTGATGGAAGTCATTTCAAGTTTTATCTACCCCACTGTAAAACTGCCCCTGAATCTGGAGAATCCACAAAGGAGATCATAAATATACATAAGATTAGAAAATACAAAAAATTTCTAAAGTTTAAAGTAGTGATTTCAAATATCTCTCTACCAGTAGCAAAGAGATCTCACAAGATTTCAGTGAAATGACAACTTGAGCCCCAATCATGTTAAATAATCAGAGCCTAACTCTTCAGATTAAAGTCAACAAGTATGAATTTATGCATCAGAAATGTTGGTTTCATCTCATATTGAACTTTTTGTACTGAAGTACTCACACTAGCTCCATATCCACCAGCTAGGAATTACAGAGGAATTATGGATACATCACCATTCACTGAGAGACAACACTAAAGCTTCAGTGCAGCAGGAGACCTTGATGTAAAGACTCCATCTATTCAGTAAGCGCAAGGAGATCAGGTAAACAAGTGGAGTGAGTCTGTAGTGAAGTGCTATTGAACCATTCCCTACCACAGGAGCTCTTTATATCTGTCACAGAAACACCGAATATGAGAGTTGTTATTAAAACAGCACTTGTTCCCATAGCAGGAACTGATCAGATGATGAAGGAAGAAGGAATCCTAACCACTAGACCACACAGGACATGGGACATGGGACAATATGTAACATTCTGCACAGAAAGACTTTTACTTTTCCTACTTTATGTCAATTTTGCTAATGATACTCAGTGGGCGGCCATAGAGTGGTTTTGTTATTAGTTTGTAATTAAAAAAAAAAAAAAACTCTTCTCACTTCAAGCAGTTTAGTCTCTGATCATTGCAGGAAAATCAGAACTGTAACCAATATTTTTGACAGGACAAACATACAAAATATCATCATTCATCTGAAACACTGACAAGAGGGAGATGAAGGGAAAGAACACTTTGCCTTGCAAAATATATGGCTCCCCCTTGTGACAATGAATTGAAACAACATATTACTGTATGAGGCGTATACAGTATATATCGGATGTATATAGATTCCCAGCTATATATGTGTGTGTGTGTGTGTGTGTGTGTGTGTGTGTGTGTGTGTGTGTGTGTGTGTGTGTGTGTCAGAATACACAGTGCACTGCAGTTTGTTTTGTTGTGTATTTGGGAGCAAAAGGGACCAACACAATATTAGGTAGATGGTCATAATGTCATGTCTGATTAGTGTATATTTATATGTATTTATATGTATATGCAGTCCAAATGTAGTAAATGTTGCACACACACATCATTCAGTTCAAACTACATCAAATTTATTTGTCTTCATCATTTGGCTTACAGGAATATTTGCATATGTATTTAAAAGTCTTTAATCAATAGTTTCTTTTGTAGTAAAAATAAACACAAAAATCAGTTTTCCATGTATTTCTTAATAGGAATGTCATAATGTAAATACCATAATCATGTCGTCCAATTACGGCGAAAACACACAAAATTTTATATCAAAATCACTTTGTGTCAAAATAACAGTTTTTGATAACATACTCTGATATATTTCCTCAGTATTATTTAATAAATCAATTAATGTGGCCTATACGTTGAAACAAATACCTCCACAGGTCATCACCTGTTGTAATACCTTAAAGACATAAACATCGCACAGATTAGTGTTGACATCTAGGAGTGAAAAAGTGATACAGTACATGAACAGAGGAAGGGCTTTTGTGAGATATAACACTTAACAGGTAAAATGTGTAAAAGTTGAAATACCAGTGTCAGAGCGGAGGCACCACACAGCTGGGTTTTACTCTCATGGGGGATGTAGTTCTGTCTCTGGTGCAGCGTCAGTTGCTCTCTGCTCTGGACTACAGCAGCAAACAGTAAACAAGGAACAGGAAACAACCTCACGCACAGTTGCTATACTTCTGCACTTGTTCCCGGATCTCATCCCGCACCACGGTGGCGTTTTCCCTCAGCTCATCCAACTCCGTGCGCTGCCTCTGCATCCGCCGCTCGTTGCTCCTGAACTTTTTCTCCAGTTCTGCAACAACAGAGAGACAGAGCTCAATGCGGGTCAGTGTGCGGCTGGAAACCATCACCATTTACCCAGAGCAATCAGCAAGCAATCAGAAGGTATGACTGATACTGCGAATAAAGCACAGAAAAGTGGAGCCATCAAAATGAAAACGAGCTGCAGAGCTTTTCACCAAACCCCCGTTTTCCACTGTTAAAAAACCTGTCAAAACAGGTCCTTTCACCCAGGTGAAATGGTTCTGTGTTCGACACAGGTATTTATCAGTTCTGATCAGCACTAATGCAAAGACGACACCTGAATGAGCCCGCTCATTTTCACCCATTTTCTACTGTTCATCTTTCCGAGCACTGATCCTGTAGACACACTTGTCACCTGCTCCACCTGGTGCTATTAAGCCAGAAACACCACAGCTACACTCTACATGGGGATGAAAGAGGGATGTTTGTGTGTCACCTAACTTACCCACCTACCTGCTAAGTTTAAAGGAAAAGGTTACTGTGCTAAAAACATACTAGATCAAAGTTAATATTCATGTAATATTCCTGTGAGTCACTGCCGTGCCACCACAGAGGGCGTAGGTCAGTGAAAAGCAGTGTAAAAAACCCCAGATGACAACAACAAAACAACTCCGAGCCGCTCCGAACTCACAGGGGAATAGTGCCGGTGATTCATAACAACATATTGGTGAAATGAAAGAGTTTCGCGGCAGATAATGTCTTATTTAGACGCTGCATCCTTGCCCCAGCAGCTCCTGTTATATGGATATACGTAGATCGTGAGTGGATCTAAATATCTTCCGAAGGACTCCAAGTTACACCAAAGTTGTTCATGTGAGTAAATGAACATATTTTATGCTAGAAATAAGGTCCAGGTTGCAAAAAACGGAACTTCTCCTTTAAATTTGACTGTTATGACTCAGAGAAGGAGGACAAGTTATGACCATCTAGTGAAATGACAGTGAAAACAGAAAATAGCTTTGTGCACTCACTCTCTAGTTGTTTGATCCCACTCTTGGCTTTATCCAAGAGGCCGTCTGCCTCCTTCTTGATATCCATGGCTCTCTGGTTGATGCTGTCCAGACCTCCAGCCTCTTCACCCAGCGAGTCCACCTTCATCTGCAGCTCACGGTAACGTTTCTCTGTGTTGTTGAGGCTCTGTTATTAAAAGTAAGTTATTAAAAGACTATAAGATTTAACTTTATCAACTGTCAAAAAAACCTGACACCTTTCATATTTCTTTTGTTTCATCCATTTTAAGACAAAGACAGACATTGCACATATTTTCCCAAATTAAAAGCACTAACACAATCCGCTGCACATTTACCTCCTGCAGTGAGGATGCTTCGTGAGTGGCGTTGTTAGCCAGCTCTTTGGCGTCCTCTGCCATCTGTCTGTTCATCTCTGTCTTGTTCTTCAGCGCCTCCACCCCCAAGGAGATGTTGTTTAGCCGCATCATGACATCCATTTGCTTATCCTCCAGCTGCCTCAGCCTTTCCTCCACCTGGGAGGAAACGAGACATCAAAAGGCTTAAAATCTGGAAAGATGTGATTCCTCCAAATCATACACAGAATACAGTATCATTATATTATATTGTATTGTGTTGTATTGTATTGTATTGTATTGTATTGTATTGTATTGTATTGTATTGTATTATATTATATTACACTATACAAGGCTGAAAAAAATGAGGCTCACCTGGTGAATCTTGTATATGGAGTGCAAACGTGATTAATACTCTT
>OMNW01011385.1:0-12701 GCA_900303245.1 Selene dorsalis | reverse complement strand
GGCTGCAGTTGCTTCCTCATTTATCTCGCTCCTCTCCTTGTTGCCCTCGCGGACGCAGAGGCAGCCCTGATCTGACCCCCCCTCGGATCAGATTCTTCTTTACAAATGGAGTCAAGTCCGCCTCAAATGTTCTGCCCTCCCCCTTCTGCCTCCCCTGCGCTCCCATAGGTCTGCACGGTGCATCGGTATCTGCAGGCCAAATCGTGTCTCTTACACTGGCGCGCGCGCACACACACACATATACACACGCACACACAGGCTATGCACGCACGCGCACCCAGCCGAGCATTGTTCATTTCTCAAAAATATTATTATCAGTTCTCACATTGTGTCTACATCTCTGATAACATGGGATGTCACGCGCACCCAAAAGCGACCGTCGAGCCCATTTAAAAAACTGGTCCACCCTCAGTCTTGGTTGGTCAGAGAGGAAGTGGGAATATTTTCCTCCAGCATTAATTAAACCTTTTGACCACTGATGTGAGAGGAAGACAACCACAAGACAAATCACAATCTAGAAAAAAACAACAACACAAAAGTCTTGTGATAATGAATCACCTGAGGAAAATGGCAATGAAACGACTAAAGAGAAAAAGAGGAGTGGGCGCTACAACTGTCATGAGTCCATCAGCATATTCCACATCTACTGCATGGCTTCATATAAACAAATGTTTGGCTACCTGTTATCAACACGCCCAGCTGTAACGTGCACTTTGTTGGTGCATCTCCACTAAAATAGTGAAAACCCATAGGCCTAATCTCATGAGGGACACGCACAACAAATACACACACACATTATCTCATAGTAGATTATATCCTCGATGCAGGCACAGGAGGCCTATAAAGCACAGCAGCGGGTTGACTCGAGTGCACATCACTTTGACTGTATTATTACTGTAGATCCCGGAGGCATCCAGAGTTGAAAGTTGAAGGGGTCACCGCTGGGTCAACATGCCGGATCCCTTCGTTGTTTCCCCAGCCCCGTCCTCTCCTTTCCGCCTTACTCGACTCACCCTCATCACACCCAGTCCACTCATTCAGTGTGTTTGTACTGATTTAAGCATCAGTAGCAACCGCAGATTAATTATTTACTCGAGATGTGTGTGTGATATTTACTACGCCTGTGTAACGTCGAGATACACGGCAGGTGCACATGACGTGAAACAGTCTGCTCTACAAACTGCTGTAGCTTATGTCCATATTAAAATTGAACACAGACATAACGAAATACAGTGGAAGATATTTAAATTAAGGCTTCATCAATCTGAAATCAACTATAGTCCGTGGGACATTTTGTGCGTAAAATGTGCCGTTTTTACGCGTGCACGTGAGAATTTCCCAGTTTTGGTGAACCTGTATACGTGTCCATCTCTTGCTTGAAAAGCCGTTCGTAACTGCAGCTCTTACCGTGTTGAAATCTCAAAATCCCCGGTGACAACCTCCGGTTCACAGCCGCGCGGTGCACAACCTCTCCTGCAAAGCGCGGCACGCGGGTGCTGTGGTGAGAGCGCGCTGCCGCTGGCACAGATTGGACATGTGTGCGTGCTCGTGCGTCTGTGCACGTTTCTGCTCGGATGCTTGCGTGCGTGTGTGTGTGTGTGTGTGTGTGTGTGTGTGTGTCCATAAATTCATCGCTTTCTTCAGTTTCTGTCTGTTATGTTTTTGAGAGTTTGCACACTGCGCGAGATCATTTAAAAGTTAAATGCAACTCAAAATAAATTGTGTTGTTCTTCTACTTATTATGAGGAAAATGTCAAGTTTAAGACAATTAAGTGCCTATAAGCTGCAGAAATATTGACTTGATAAAAAAAAAAAAAGCTTAATATTATAAGAACACATGTTGAGGCTTGTCACCAGTGTTAGACTTTCTATGTCACTCGTTTCTGTAAATTCTTTAAAAAGCAGTTGAGTAAACATACAGTAGCCCGTTTTAACAATGTCAACCAAACCATATATTATGGCGTCTGTCAGTTTATAAGAAAATCCTGAAAGTATCGTTTAGCCCATCACATTCATTACATGTGTTTACAGTGGACTTTTGTTGGAGGTCTACTTGAGAATAGACGATGTGAATCATTTCCAACTAAGCAGAAATAACAGGGAAATCAAAACACAGACCTAAATATTTGTTATATATTGTTATCTGACTGCATTCAAAAATAAAGTTAAATAAAAAAAAAGATAATTATCTGAAAAAGCTGTAAAGAAAACTTTGGACGCTCAGAGTGAACTTTTCTCTGGACTCTGAAGTCAGATTCAAAATGTTGAATATTCCTAGTAACCTACATGTGTAAATAGATGTCTTTACAGTAACAGAAATAAATAAAATAAGAGTGGAATAATCTGAGCACTTCTTTTACAAAAACAAAATGTGTAGTAAAAGTGAATGTGGACACACTGCTCTTGAACAAATGATTCAAAGTGAGTAATGTGGCAAAACCCACTTCACTGTTTAGGAGCTCAACAGACACGAAAGATCGATGCCATCCATTATTTCTTTTTAAAATGTAGTTTTCAATATTCCAGGTCAATATTTACGAATATCTGTGTAAAACTCGCTCCGCTGCACGTTATAATTACACGACCGACAAAACAGTGGGACTAGCCTATAATCCGTCTAATTACGTCATGAGATGACGCTGCATGTTTTCACTTCTGTGGTTGTTTTTTAAATCTTTAATCCACAACAAACAGATTTTTGTGGCCACACTAAAACTTTTCGATTTTACTTGTCTTTTTTTTTTTTTAAACGTTGAAAAATTGTCTATTGTGTCCTGCTTAATAATAATATACTAAACATTCAATCATTCTTATTCTTATCATCATCACTATTTTTTGGTTAATATTTAAAACAAGCCCCTGGGAAAATATTCAACAGCCAAAATTTATGTATGATTTATCATACATTAACATGAACAGAAATTTGTGTTAAAAAAAATTCTCCATAAAAAAGACAAACAAAAAATCTAGAGTAAAAATCCTGATCTGGATATTTAATTGTTTATGGGCTATTGGTTACATTACCTTATCCATAAATGTATGTAAAAATCACTTTATGAAAATGAAATATTTGACAGATCTGAGGCTAACACCCATTATTAAGATTCCCACATCAAAGATAGTATTTATAAAGGTTAGACTTTATCTGACTTCATTTACTTGCAAAGTTTCTAAAATCTTATAAGTTTGAATGAATACAAATCTTAAACTGGGTTTAGTTTTTTGAGCTCTAACTCTTCAGGCTCTTATTCCTGAGTTGTTTGGTGTATAAAGAAAAAGAGAGAGAGAAGGCAAAGGTTTCAATAATACCTGAAATGAGGTGGTGGTGGTGGTGGCTGGGCAGCTCATTATTGTCCCATCCTGGCTTCAGCTGACTGGATCCTCTGTTCTCTGTCTGGAGGAAGTGGTGAAGCGGTCCCAGACCTCCTGCACTCAGCAGGTCTGTCACACACACCTCCAGCTCGACCAGAGCGAGTGTGTGTGGCATCAGAGGGCAAGGTCAACCCATTTCTCTGCAAACAATCACATCACACAGGGCAAAATACATTCCAACCCCCCTCAGCCCCCCACCTACCTCCAGGTTGTAAGGCGGTCTGATGTGGGAACAGAGGAGGGTGGGGGGTTGGCAGTGGTCCAGACAGGGCCTCTGAGTCCAGATGAAGGAAAACCTGCTCCACATTAATATGACTTCATATTACACATGTTAGTGAGACTCTGCTTTCTGCACAGGCTTAGTTAAATGTGCTGCTCTTTAACGTCAATGCATGTGTGTGTGTGTGTGTGTGGGCAATCTGACATGATCTGTTGTAAATCTGACTCCAGATCAGATCACTTGGTTTAGGGGCAAATAATATCACACATCAACCTTTGTGTCAGTTTAAACCTAAAAACAGAGGATACTCTTGACAACACAAGTTATGAACTTTACATTAATATGCCGCCAAACATTTGCAAAACACTGATCAATAATGTAATAGCAGGTGTTTCTAATGCAAACTCTTTTAAGTAGATATCAGTGAGAATGTATCCATTTAATCCCATAACTATAATATAGAAAGTTGTTAAATGATCTGTGGCCTGTGTAACTTCTACCACTAGGGGTCTCTTAATTAAAACAATAAAAAAAAACTCATCAAATGGGGGTGAGTGGGATCATGGGAGTTGTCGTCTTCGCCACCCAGTTTGAATTTCTTCAGTGTCAGTGGTTCAACAAATCAAACAGGCAAGATGATTTTAACCATTAAACACATAGCTAAAGCAGGTTTACATTCAATCAGTGAATCACCGACTCTGTAGGCCTATAGCTAGCTACAACACAGCCCAGAAGTGAGGGAGGGGCAGCCTGGGAGCTGAGGTTGTAGCTAAACCTCATCAAGATTAGGCTATTTCTTTAATAACATGTGGACCAGACCTTCAGCAGATTTTTAGCGACAGCCATATTATCTGCAGAGGTGTCCTCCTCTCCTTATCACACTGTGGAGAATTTCTAGCACTAGAAACACCAATAAAACAATGTAGCAGAAAAAAATTAACAATTCAGCGTTAAAATGGAGACCACTTACCTCAGTTTCTTTAATAACTTGTGAACCAGACATTCAGCAGGTTTTTACCGTAACTATCACAGGTGTCGTCCTCTACATTACAAACGGTAACACAGGTAAACAAATAACAGGTAAATAGTTTGAGCAGTTGAGTATTTTATCCTCTTGGCAGTCTTAGTCAACTCTTGAACAGCTTAATATGTATCTGTCTGTTTTATCTGACAACATAAAATCCAGTCCGTTGAGTAAAAACTTCTTCATCTCGTTAACAGGTTTGTCGAAAGCGACAGAGGTAGGCCTAGCTAAACTTGTACAAACATCAACAACGCCAGCGCTTGCGCATATGAGCTGTGACGTCATTAACTGGCGCCAGAATGAAGCGTAGTGCTAAGATAACAAAAAGTTCAACGAGTCTTACATAACTGAAAACAAGTTTAGTCATTTTTGGACATTTTATCATTGTTACATTACAGTTATATATTGAAAGTGAATGTTTTGGCTTTTGATCAATTTTAGTTTTGATCTAATAGTGGAAAAACGGTTCATTCTGATGTATTGTCATGTACTGATTCAACACGTCTGTGCTGATTGTAGTTCTGTGAGGGCTTTTATTTTGAAGGCGACAAATCGGATTGAAAGGCAACATTTAGACATAGTGTTAAGCAAAATAATATATATATATATATATATATGAGCATCTGGCATATCGTCCTCAATCTTTTCCTGTAGACCTACCTTAATGTCGGGATTGACTCTGAGTGGCTTTGTTGCCATTGTGCGACGTTTTGCAGGGTTTAGAAATGAGTGTTTGTGATAGCGGAAGACTACTTCATGAGTTCACTGCACCTGGACCTGCCTGCATGCCGTGGACTCAGTAGACAGTGTGGTGTCATGCAGCTCCCTCTAGTGGTTTTCATCTGCCAACAGGGAAATTACAGTCGGGGACAAAAGATGTTGAAGTGATAAGGCCCAAAAGAAACAAAGCATACACAGCATTACTGTCTTTGACATAAGGACATTTCCCATGCTAGTCTGCCAGCAATAACACGCACAGCTCTTTAGTAGGAACCATGGTTATTTAAGATAACCAGAGAGTGGTGACACCAGAAACAGGAAGAGAGGGAGCAGTCTGATGCAGAGTCATCCATGTGGGAACATTAACATTTCAGGGAGCAGTGTGTTTGTCTGCCCTCAGAGCAGATGTCACTCACAGGCGTCAAACTGAAGTGCTACGTGACCTTTACATTATTAACAAGAAGTTCAACCTTGAGGGCTTCTCACTGTGTCGCCATATTTCCAGAGATTTATCTCTTTGTCTCTCAGAGACAGATTTTGAATTTAAGCACCATTAGGACCTCAGCAGAGGACTAGATTATACTGGTGGGAGCTTTTAGACCAGTGGGCCAAAACATAAGAGTTAAGTGACTGTCTACATAAAAAAAAAGAAGAAAAAAAGGGGGGACAGATCTGAGTTATGCATGCGGCTCTCCACAAGCTCATCCTCCATCAGCAGAATTATAGCAGTTTTTCTTTCCTTAACCTCACCAAACTTTCATCACTGTCTTCATCCCCACATGTTTCTGCTTGGCTTTCTCTCGGGACCTTGGGGAACTCTGTCTTTAACAGACTGAAAACTAATTTCAACATAGCTGACATTTCACGGGCACTCAGGGCCTTTTTCTTTAACCTAACGACACAATTTAAACTGTTCAGTGGAGACATTTTACTCTCACCGGTCCTGCAGCCACACAGCTGCACTGGGGAGGCAGAGAGGGAAGTGGATGGAGGTCAGGAAAGCGTTGTAGGCATTTTACCTAATGGACCTTTGCACTGGACGTGTGAAACACTTCACTTAACACAGCCTCTGGGCACAAGATTGGCATGTGTGTGCTTTCTTGTTTTTGCATCTACATGGTCTGCATGTCTTTAAGGTGACAGTGTTAAAGGACAAATGTGCCGACCCTGACCCACTGAAGGCCTGAGGATGGGACATTTTTGCCCTTTAGAGAGAAAACAAAGACAAAAGTTAAAAGTAATAATGTCATCACCTCTATTGTGAGGTAAATCAGAAAACTCTCCCAACTTTCTTTGTGTTGTTTAAATTGCGGGTTGACATACTTGCCACTAGATGGCAGAGTATAAAAAAAACAACCCATAAACTTCAAAAGGGGATCCAAAGCAGGCTGGACAAGATAAATAAAAAGCATCATTTAATGTACAAGAAGGAAAATTAACAATATACGCAGGCAGACGAGTGCACACAGCTTCAGAAAACGAAAACAGGAATGGAACATGGTACCACTTCAACGAAGTCTTGAGATGAACCTGATAAATGGCAGCGACTGCCAGAGGAACTACACAAAGGATCTGAAGCATTGTTTCAGAGGAAGCTGAGATATCTGCTGTGAAAGCCGTGACTGAAAAAAAATCTTAAGAACAAAGTAAAATTAGAAAAGTGCGGAATTTCAATTAAATTACCAAAAGTAGTGGCACATTTTACCACATTATGATGCAATTAGAAAAATCACATTTACAAAGCTGTCAACCAGTTGAGCAGCCGTACTTTGATAGTAAGTACATTCTACAACAAGTACCACGCAAACACTGCTGTGTACTTATGGTACCACATTACGGGCTAAAGGAGGAGTCACAGTTTCCTGACAATTGATCTTTAAGCCAAGTATTAAAAGATTTGAAAGTTCAAAACATAGTGCGAACACAAACAAGCTGCTGCTGAGTCCAATCCTCTCTGTCTACACACATACACAGTCAGTTGGTATGAGAGTGCAGGTACCTTTTTTATGAGACCTACAGGATACTTTCCCCAAGACACCCGATTACATTGTAGTAATAAATGCTTGTTAATTATTAATGAAGGTAAGTAGATGTGAGGCGTTTGATATAATGTGTCTCAAGAAAAGAGAAGGAAAAACACTGCTCGGCTCAACAGGAGAATAACATTGTCCGAATGAGTTGTAAGTGTTTTGCGAACATAAACTTGAGTATAAAACGTACAGATAGCGATGTGTTAAAATGCTTTCAACACTTCTTTGTGAATACTTACAGCAGGGGTGAGAACGCGATCCCGGTGACAGTGATACATGTCCAATGGGAGCCAAGTGCAACAGATTGAAAGCATGTGCCATAATTTGTAAGTTTGCAAGAACAAGTAACAACAAGATTATTCAAGTTTTCAGAGGAAGTTGCACTAAAAACACCCCATCACACCTTTTCACAGTTCTGTGAACGGCAAACACTGCACCTCTTGGTCTCCTTCCAGCTGGGTGATCCTTCATCTGCAATGTAGCTACAAAACCAGCAGGGGGCCCCAATCTCAATCTTATCTCTTTTCATCTCACGGCATTGAGGCAGATGGTCACAGTGTCACTTCGTTAGCAGGGAATACTATCATTACATGTCACATTCATTTCAAAGCAGGTACCAACACTTAAGTCCACACAGGGGTCAGACTATACTGAACTAGACGTCTGTGGTGCGGATGCCGTCGTCATCCAGGCTGAAAGGGAAACTGCAGTTGGTGTGAGGCTGAGGCTGAGAGCGGTGCCTCCGACGCCCGCTGGCCACATCCCCTGACGCTGTGAGGATTCCCAACCCACTGGTCGAAGGTGGGGGATTGGTGGTGGGGCAAGGGACTGGGGTAGAGAGGGAGTTGGAGGAGGAGGAGGTGGATGAAGAGGTGGAAGAGGAGGAAAGAGAAGGCAAGTTAGGTATGGAGCTGAAGGCGCTGTCTTCATCCTCTGCGTCCATAATGGTGGGCTCACTCAGTGGGACAGGTGTCCAGGGCTGCCAGCCTGGCGCCACAGAGCAGGACTTGACCAGTGGAGGTCTGCGCTCATCGCTCTGTTGACCACGAGATGCAGACGAGGCATTGTGACTTCGGTAGAGTGAAGATGCACGTTTAAATGAAAATCCCTGCAATTAGAGAGACAAAAAACATCATCAGTATCCGTGGTATGAGTTTCACTGTTTTTGAAGTCTGGCCTCAGAGAAGAGGGAGGGAGACAAAGGAGTTACCTTAGGGGGACATCGGAACTCCTGAATCTTCGTCTCAATGTCCCTGATCCAACTGTGCATCTCCTCTGGGGAGTCAGTCTGCAGATTAAGGGTACCAGAAGATAAAGTATGACGAAACGTCTGCAGTCATGTTCATACCAGCCACTGGACTAGTTTGTCCTGTTGTCACATTTTCCAGTAGATGCTAATCTGGTTTTAATGTCTGAGCCTGAAGATACTATATATTTTATTCTGTCAACAACCAACATACAGATCATTCCTCTGTGTCTCTACAAACAAGTAAAAATGCATGAATGAGCAAAGCTGAATCTGAAACATGAATCCTTCATGATGACGTATACACTGTTCTGCAGCCACAAATAATATATTGTCGAAACATTTGTATTAATCCACCACAAAAAATAATCTGCAACATATGCATTATTTTCTCTATTAAGTAAGTATTGCACAAACCTGCAGTGCCCATTACATTTAAATTACATAAAAAATGTATTTGGGACCCTTTTAACATCTTCAAATTTTGCTCACATAGAATTTGTGTTGGTCGAATTGGTCGTTTACTGACATAAACAGACGACGTTGCTAAGCTAATGTTAGCTTGTGTTGTACATTTTCTGTAGCTTTAGTTTTAGCTGTAGTTTCTAGAAACTCATGAGCATTTCATTTCAATCTTTAATGTGTTTGGCAGAGACATGAAGGAAAACATACTTAGGAAAGTATCTAAACAATGTGTAATCTTCAAAGTTACTTTCACTTTAAGATGACTTGATGATGATTTCTTATTTTGATGTCTGCACCAATCTGTTAAACCTATTTTTGTTTATGCATGACTATTTTCTTTGTTTCGTTTGCTTCCTTTTTCCTTGCACAGACAAAAATAAAAGTGCTCGTGTTTGCAGCCTCACTCGCTCTCTCTCTCTCTCTCTCTCTTGCACTTCCCATCTGATCAGACCCTCGCCGTCTCCATCAGCTGTTCTCCCAGGGGGAGGAACAGGATGTTATTGTTGTTATGGTAACAGATGGCTGTACCCATTTCACAAAAACAAACTTTTCATGCCACACATCAGCAGCAGAGCATTCAGGGAAAACAACTCAACAACATCAGATGAGATACACCTGGGAATGCAGACTGTCCCTGCTCATTAAGTCTGTGTTACATTGATATAGACTTAAAAAGCAAGTAACAGAGATTTTACCTGAATGTAGAAAGTTCGGGAGCTGGTGATGATCTCAAACAGGTTGTCTCTTAGCAGGAGATCCCTGAAAGTGAAAAATGATCCTGCTGAAACATACAATGGCTAAACAGTGAGTGTACTGCAAAGCTACTAGCTCTTTCTGTTTATTTCACAATACTGTATTTAGATTTATACACATGGCTGGGGCACATCAAATTAAGCATGTTTTCTACCTCAACTGCCAACTGCAAAGAAAAACTCCAATCTTTGCCTGAGTTTGAGACTGTGATGCTTCTAGTGGTCCAGGAGGAAATGAACAGCAGAACCAGACTGAGAGATTTATTATAGTGGTAAAACACCAGTCAGAATTGCACTGCACTTATATTGCATGGTTTTTACAAAATGTGGGGTTTGTGTATATAATGGGAGGAGGTTCAGATTAAGTTGGTCTGGTGTGTTCAAACTGAAATATCTCATGCGATTGTGTTTAATCCAAATGTGAGAGATGTTGTAGTGTCTATGAAAACAGGTGAAAGCTATAAATGAAATTAAAAACTTTCTTGTCCTTTTTGTCTGTATTTTTAGGACGGTGCCCAACATCAGTTTGTCAGTATCTCTTTACTATGGAGGTTGGCACAGTGCAAGGATAAAATGTTCAACGCTACCCTGCTCTAGTGAAGACAGATGAAACGTTATTGTAGAGAAACTTTAATAAATGTGTGATAACATCTATCTACCCTATGTTTGAGCCTATTTATTAGACAGCTGCAACACAGAGAGGCAGATAAATGTAGTCTCAACTGCCACAGTGCGGATGCTGTTTATACCAGTGTGTTATCTGTTCATATGGAAATCATTTATTTGCATTTCTTTACATCCATATCAGATAAATAAGCAGATGCAGAGAAAGTAAAAGTGTGGGAGAATTTTCCTCGCAGTTTGATTCGCAGTTGACTCACCCTGACTTGACGAGACATTCATGGACCTTCTGAATGTCTCTCAGTGGAATTGCTCGGAGAGGATCCTTATCCTGTGACAAACATAAGCCCAATTCAGACATGGTCAGACAAAGACCACAGTGACACAAAAAGAGACAGGAAATACAAAAAAAAAGTCTCCTCACCGTCTCAGATTTGTAGTAACTGACTGTGTTGTCGTCCAGGGTGAAAAACCGCCTCTTCCAGCTTTTTCTCTAAAAAAAAACAAAAAAAACAGCACCTTACAGATTCCACATAGATTTTTTTTATTCAAACACAGAGTTAATCAGTTATAAGTAGCTGGGTACTCACCACATTTCCCTGTTTCACACAGTAACCACATCTCAGCACGCCTGGCCTGTTGCCCTTCCTCTCTCTCCCATCCGTCTCTTCACTGTCATTCTGAAACATTTCAATATAACCATCTTTATTAGCTTTATAACAGTTACTCCTCTCAGATATATGAGACTATGCTTTTTTTTTTTTAACTTTTTGTAACATCATCTTCCTCTACTATACCTGGATGGGAGTGTGCACCACCACACCACCTATGATCTCAGCCTTATAGGCCAGCTGTCTCTTCCCTCCCTGTGTCTCACTGATCACTGCAGTCACATCAGACCTCGGAGGTGCATGGCCAGATTTAGGAACCTGTCAAAAAACGTTAGATATATTAATCACACTGCCATTAGCATATAAAACTGATTGGGTAACGTTTTCTCTAACAGCCAGGAGGTTGTGGTTTAATTCCCACTGGGAGCCCCTGTGCTGGAGCAGAACAACTGTGAAATGTTCTGGATGAAAGCATCCAACTTCAGTTCATTGAGTGCTTACTTTTACCACACACGTGCCAAGTTACAATTAAAAGTTAACTGTAGAGAAAACCAGCTGGAAAGTGCTCTGCTATCAAGTCTCTAGGCTGGTATGGTCGACATATTAGCAGTGCTGTACTGCATTATACAGACAGATGTTTCAGAGCTGTTACTTAGCCTACACTCATTGATATAAATGGGGTGGAGAAACTAAATTATCATAAAGTTGAACCAACATTTCTCTAAAACAGCTTGAACATTAACTGAACATAATAACCTTAATGAAGCAGAGATTAGTGCATGCACCTAATAAACTAGCAGCTGAGTGTGGCTCAAACACACAGCTTATCACAAATATATAAACTCCCCCACCCTGATGTGGCTGAAGAAGAAAAATATTTTAAATCATTTGAAGGGCTGCATTTTAAATACTTCATCTTTGGGAAGTTAAGGCCCAGAATCCATTAGTCTGAGTTTTATTTCTATTCCTTCATTGACAGCAGGCCCATTGTGCTTTAGAAAGTGTTCACACTGTTTCATTGAGGCTAAGAAGCTCAGAGAAGAAGGCGGCAATGCAGCCCTCCAATCAAAGGGGAAGTGAAAGAGTGTGAGCAGCGCTGCTTCCTGTGTCAGTGTGCAGGTGAGAGAGAGAGAGAGAGGGAGAGAGAGAGAGAGAGAGACTCTTCTGTGTCTTCTGCTGTCAGGACACATTTGGATGTCGGTTTATAAAAGGTTGTGTCGCCAAATAAACACAAATATGATGCAAATGTGCACATTGTGCTCTTTCACACACATACGTGGCATTTTGACACCTTCACCACAGTGATGTGAGTGTGTTATCGCTCATAATTGTGAACATTCACAATTTCCTCATTCACTAAGTGTGTCAGAGAGTACATGTAGGCAACGCGCTGGTGTATGCACCCACCCAGGTCAGACCGGCGTGAGCAACACCACCGCAAACTGCAGCTTCCTGTGCTCAGGTGGAAACAAATCTCTCATCAATAACTGTAACATTAGTCTCTTGCTAACTCCACACTAGACAAAAACATCTGGTTCTAATTTTGTGTGTGTGTATGTGTGTGTGTGTGTGTGTGTGTGTGTGTGTGTGTGTGTGTGTGCGTGTGCGTGTGTGTGTGTGTGTGTGTGTGTATGTGTGTG
>OMNW01011382.1:6102-24817 GCA_900303245.1 Selene dorsalis | reverse complement strand
AGTCTTCATCCCTTCCAGCCTCCATACCCCTACAATACATCCTCAGACTACCTGAGGATGATGGGAGAGATTGTCACCTTGGCATCAGGAATCTTCTTTTTCCTCACCAATGTGAGTCTGATGCATCTTTACGGATCACTGATTGTCTCAACACTGTTTCCCAGTCTGTTGCATCAAACTCCGAACCCAAACGATGCTGTTGTTGTCATCATGGAAATGTTTCTCCTGCTTTTTGCAGATTAAAGACGTCTTCCTGAAGAAGTGTCCTGGGGTGAAGTCTTTATTTATTGATGGATCCTTTCAGCTGCTGTAGTGAGTCCCTATCCTCTATCCTTCTTCCGCCCCTTCCTCATATCTGCTGCAGCTCTTGCTGACTTTTTTTCCTAGGGCAAATTTTGCATCCTTTTAATTGAGTCATCTAATTAATACCTCAACCTCCTCGCTGGCATGTTTTGTAGTTTATATCTTAATTAAACTTGTGATACAAACAAAGAGCAGAGGATGTCGTGCACCTCTCTGAACCGTGTTGATTTAGATCACAACAACATGGCTGTGATGTCTACGTTCTGTAACAATGCCAGACACACTAGAAATCACAGTAGCTCCATGTTTTACTCTACTATCACAGACGCTGGAAATGGTTCTTTGACAAAGTTTTTCTCTGTCCTCTCTAGTTTCATCTACTCCGTGCTGATTGTAGTCACAGCTGCTCTCTACCTGTCTGGCATTAAAGCCTATGTGTCTGTAATGGTGTTTGCACTTGTCCTTGGCTGGATGAACACACTTTACTTCACAAGAGGCCTGAAACTCACTGGCACCTACAGCATTATGATACAGAAGGTTAGGTACTTGAGGAAATTAACAGAAAATTAATTATCCCTGAACATCACTATCCCTGAGTCTTGACACTTTTATTTTTCCTTCTCAGATTCTTTTCAAAGACCTTTTCAGATTTTTGTTGGTGTATGTGCTCTTCATGATTGGATATGCATCAGGTAGGCTTATGCTCAGTTAATTTTACACCTCCATGTCAGCATTACTTAAACATTAATACTCATGGGAATTCATTATTTTTGTCATGGGTTGAATTGAGGGATACATAATAAATACTCTCTTCTACCTGTTAATGTCAATATAAAGTTAGAGCTCAGAGACAGTTTGCTTAAGCTTTTAACACAAAGATAAGCTTAATGTATATCTGTTACTCTAACAGGGGGTCTCCCACTGTCTCCAGTGTTTTTGCTAAATTAACCATACTCTGGCTCTTAGCCTGGTGAAGGTAAAGAAAATCACTTAACTCATACCTCTAATGCTGATTACTCCATGCATCATTTCTGTTTGATCTGTACAAAAACCTTGGCATCAAATCGCCACCCTGTGGTTTCATGGTTGTTATGACTATTTACCGCTGCCTCCAGTCTTTGTGCTAAGCTACCTGTGTCTTGAGCAGTTTCATATTTAACAGACACATATTAGAATGGTATAGATTTTCTCATCTAACTCCTGACAAGAAAGTTTGTCAATGTTTCTCTCATATTGTTGAACTACTCCTTTAAGTTCTCATTGATATATAACCAAGCCTTATCTGTTCCCACCCCACACAGCCCTGGTGTCCCTGCTGACAGTGTGTCCTCCACCGGGGACTGAATGTGAAGGGGGCTGCCCCACCTACCCCAAGTGCCGGGACCCAGACACCTTTAGCACCTTCCTACTGGACCTGTTTAAGCTGACCATTGGGATGGGAGAGCTGGATATGATCCACAGTGCGGAGTATCCAGCAGTCTTCCTCATCCTGTTGGTTACTTACATCATCCTGACGTTTGTGCTGCTGCTCAACATGTTGATCGCTTTGATGGGGGAGACAGTTGGACAGGTGTCGAAGGAGAGCAAGAAGATCTGGAAGCTCCAGGTGAGCTGGTTGTTCGTGTTGAGCAGTGACAAAGGTGCTTTCATTCAACTCTTAAACACTGGTTTCATCAATCATCTGGTAAATTGTCCAGGTTTTGACAGACTCATCATTCTTCACCCCAGACACATAAGATGAAACAAACTATTTTGAAAAATGAAAAAAGACAGCAACACTCTAGATGTGCATCCTCCAGGGTGACATGAGGGGAGAAGTTAGATAATCACCGCAGTCATCAGGAGTCATCCTCTGGGTACCATGACATCTCATAAATAAGACTAAAGCTATCTGAATGGTTAGATATTAAAATATATATTAGGAAACATGTTTCTGAGATTTGAGAGGAATAAATACTCTAGTTGAAGATGTTTAAATGATGCTTACAGTGGGCAACAACCATCTTGGACATTGAGCGTTCATTCCCAGTCTTCCTCCGCAAGTCTTTTCGAGCTGGGGAGATGGTGACTGTTGGGAAGAACTGGGATGGCACACCAGACCGACGCTGGTGCTTCAGGTATTTTTTTGTATAAATTATAATCACTGTTGCTAAGAAGCTCCAATGGCATTATACAGAGACCTGTGAATCCCAGCTGTGTCTTGTTGTATCAGGGTGGACGAGGTCCACTGGTGTCACTGGAATCAGAACCTGGCGATAATCAACGAGGATCCAGGCAAGAGCGAGACCAGCCAAGCTAATGTGTTGCAGCAGGGTGTTGGAGTCTTGAGGAGAGGTGAGATTGCTGATTGAAGTGTTTATTTTTATGTGGACCATACACTAATTCATCCACACACATTAAAGAAATTCCTTCTTGTTTGTACATCTCTCCAGACCGCTGGTCCACAGTGGTCCCACGAGTGGTGGAGTTAAGTAAGGGCCGTGAGGCGGTGATAGAGATGGAGCCCCTGACGCGCAGGCGCTGACGCCTGCAGAGGACCAGTGGTGTCCTTGTAACGAGACAGTGGAGAGCCATCAGTATCAGTGACATCACTCTGCTGGGGACAGTTTAGCTGTTCAGTGCACTAATTTGCGCAGATCACATGTGCGTTTTGTTCACAGAAAGTACAGTAAATATGACAGAAGGACAGTCAGTGTAAGAGGTCAGAGGACTGAGCACACACAGAGACACTGGATGTACAGTGTCTTAAAAATTGCTCAATTCAACACAAAGCCTGAGATTTATAGATGAGGAAAAAGAACTATTAATGACACATTAAGCTGAAAAAATTTCACTCACAAAGAAGTGGAAACTTGTCATGAATGTACTGTATTTTAATTTACACTTCAGACATTGGAAGCTGATCACTCAGGGATTTGTGAGTCAGAACATTTCAGCATCTCCAGTCTCAGAAAAGTGTTACAGAAAAAACTGTATTATGGGTTCTCTAATAGTGAGAAGAAGCATAATTATTGCATTTACTTTGTAAACTTAAGTTTGGATAAAAAGCCCACTTATAAAATATAATCAAAATGGGAGATCTTTTCAAGAAAATATTATATATATAATATAATAGTATGATGCATATTTATAGATATATACAATAGAGTTCAGCTTTTAGTTGCTTGATTTTTATTTAAAAGGTCTATATATGTTGTATCTATACAGATTAAACTGTATATGCTGATTTGAATGTTTAGATTTCCGGCTGTAGGGTGTCACTGTATAGAAGCAGAATATTTCATACAACATATTTTCTTTGTATTTTTTATTGTGTCAATCAAATAGTTTAAAATCTATGAAAGTCTTAGGCTTGGACTGCCAGCCCAGGCAGCATAGCTTTCATTTGAACTAAAACAATGCACTGTGCCAATTTCCAATGTGTGCATTATTATATGAATACAAAGACATTGTTTTGAACAAGATGGGCATGATGAGCAGGTTGTAGTTGTCAAGCAAATGTGCAAATATGAGACAATAGCCTTCCGTGTTATGGTTTGTCTTTGAATTTCCAGAGTTATTGTTCCTTTGCAGCTGGGGTATTTGCATGATCAACTCCCAGGCCTTGCCATTATGTACTTCCCCCTATTTCCTGCAGTGTTTTCACTGCAGTTGGCTCCTTGCCCTATACAGCAGCTTCTTTTTTTTAATGCATCTCTACTGTATGTATGCATGTATTTGTGTTATTGCACTACATGGCAGGGCTCATTAAGCGCAGATAGACCACAGAGTCATACAGAAATCTTTTTAATTCATTCATTACTGCTGAAGGTCACAGGTCATTGTTCTCTGTGTTTACATTACTTTCATAAAGAGATAGAGTCTGCATTGTTGTATGGTTTGTACATTGCTGCACATAACAATAAACACTGAATTTATTTTATAAAGCAAGCTTGTTGTGTTCTTTTTCTCCATGGACAATGTTTTATGATCAGTACCTGAATCGTCAGTTGAATTCTTTTATCCTAGAATGCTACTTGTTATTTATCAAATTCAACCAGACAGGTAAGTACACATCCATTTTATAAAGGGAAATGGAGAACAACAGGAGCTTGAAAGAAAGAACATGTTGTAGGTTCATATAGGATTTTCTTTATCTTTTTTGTTAATCTGGTTTTGCTGTTTCCTTTAGTGCTTTAACAGGAATAATGTTAGTATAGCTGCACAAACAGATACAGTTAGGTCATGCTTGTTCTGTAGCTCTTGGAACTAAAAAACTAAATCTTGTATTATTATCCTGAAAGCCAGATAATAGACTTTATTATTAGGCAACAACCAATATAATTTTTCCAAGAGAGACACACATTACAAGTGTGAAAACAATTTTCATTGTATCTTTTACAAATGTCTTCCAAACCCAAATTGTAAGATCTCATTGATAGGATTTCAAGTTCTGCTCAGTCTTCAGTTGTAAACAATCATGTGCAGTTCCTCCTCTGGCCTGCTGATGGCTGCAGAGGTCTAAATTCCTCTGCTGTGTTGCACAAACAGATCCCAGATGAGGAAGACAAGCGTTACCTCTACTCCTGCAGATGCTGTAGGACACAAATATATTTTTAATCTTAACTGTAAAAGTTGCATTGTCATTGCTAACTGTTACTTTAATAGGTATTAGTAGCCCACTTGTATTTGTTGCTGTTTTCCCCCTTTGGTTCTTAGGTCTCATTGACCTCACTGTAACACCTGGCCTGTAATTATGGGCTTTTGTCCATAATGATGTAATGAAACCACAAGCTGGCAACAATTTATGAAGTGCTTCATTGCTTTTCACCTTTAATCACTGCACCTCACCTTTCGTTTTCCTCTTTAAAATGTGGTGATTCTTTCTGATGATAACTAGTGCCTCCCATCCTCTTCCTCCTCCTCCTCCCCCCCTTCCCCTCTCCCTCTCTGAGGCCAGCAGCGTTGAAGGACACAGGGAATCTCTCGCCACCTCAGAGAAGAGGCTAATCCTCTTTGCCCCAACTTTAACTGGGCCACTAATCCTCCAGGTTTATCTAAGCAGTGAGCACCTAGCACTGCTGACAACTTGGCCTGCCCTCCTCCCTGCAGCCTGTTAAGTAGGGCAGGGCTCGGTCCTGCAAGTGTCACTGTCAGCAACTCTGGAAGCGCACACTTGCACAGGAAGTGTGAGCTGTTAACAAAATGGCTCACTTGCTTGCAGCATGTGTGTGCTCACTGTCACAAATGTGTCTCAACAAACCAAGTGACAGCCAAGCAGGATCATGTTGTAACGGCCATCGTTTAGTAACCATACACGAGGGAAAGTTGAATGTCACAACCAAAGGTCTTAAGTAAACTAACTAGCTTAGATATTGGCTGTACAAATTGTTCAGCTATTGTCCAGCCAGTTAAGCTTTAAGGTGTTTAGGCTGATGAGACTCAAGCGGATACTGGGCTGGACTTGGGCCAACTCATTCTTTATTCACTAAACAACACTCCAGACTGTCTGATGGCTTCAAGTGCAACATTCATTGCCTGCCTGAGGTCCAGCAGCCTGACACAGAGGAGGAAACGTGGATACATATCACACTACAACAAACGCAATGGTTAGATCATCACTGAATCACTCTCTGAGGTAAAAGATCAAATCAAGTTAAGACCTAAAAGATAAGAGGCAGCTTAATCACAGTTTTAAGTCAATGCCAATTCTCTTCCTTGAAATAATTCCTTGAAATTCCTTCCATGATCCCCAGAGAAATATTTCACTGAGGTGTGGTATTTCTAAATAGAATGAGTAATCACTGGAAGCACTGGGAGATGAGGAGCCAGAGACATATTGGTTAGGTGGCGTGTGAGATGACCTTTCAGTTCATCCAAGATGAAACAAGGCTGCTGAACCCGAAATGATTCAGAGTGTCTAAACTGACAGGCGAGGGCACTGCCGCGGAGGAGCGGCAGCCTGCTGCCCCGGCCTCTGTAGGCATCTCTCATGATTTATTGTGAAATTGCCAGGGACTCAATGTGGCGTGCAGGTGAATGAGTTTTGCTAATAAGAGAAGCATTTCTGCTCCACAGAGCTCTTTTTCTGTCTGAGCAAGCGTGTATGAAATCAGTGTGCAGTCTCCCAGTACCACATGCTCTGGTGGAGGCGGCTGGCTCATCAGTCTCCAGTTTATCTGATGTTTTAGGTGGGTGGAGAGGTTGGGAGTGAGGAGAGAAAAAGAGGACAAAGCATCAATATTGAGTTCTTGAAGGTACCTGTGTTGTCAAACATTTAGATTGGGAGCATGTTGTGTTGCTCTTCTTCTGGAAGTGGATTTGCGCTATGCCACAATGACAAAAAGTGAAAATACTTGATTTTGATGTGTTAACATTAGATTACATTATCAGTGATGAAATTAAAATATAATCTAGAGCTAAAGCGTTAACTTTTGTTATTCTTTTTGTTTTTGAGGTCTATGGGGCAAAGAAATGTGAGCTGCAATGAGAGACGAAACTCAGTGCCTGTGCTTTGATTTGTAATTCAGAAAAACTGTGAGCCTCTATCTGAGACAGCTGATGTTCCTTTATTGTATGGTTTGAACGTCAAGGCCTCAGAGGAGGACACCTTGTCTTGACTTCTTTGCTAAATTGCGTGTAAAGAGACTTAGCTTGCCTTTGGATTCTGCTTAAGAGCAGTTTCTCCAAATCCTCACCCGGGAAAAATGTCAATCATTCCCACAATGTACTGTCCCCCTTTTTCCTTTTTTTCTGTGATTGTTTGATTAGCCGAGGTGAGGATGTTTTCCAGTCATGGCACAGAGAACACATCCTTCATAAACTATGAGTCCTCGTGATGCCACAATATGCTGCTGCAAAGGTGAAAAAGGTCAAGTGAACAACAGGATTGTAGAGGGGCGGCATATGGTGCTGATGTGCGAAGTGAATCCTAAGACTAATATGCTTACCATCATTACAGCGAGGTGATGAAGATGTTTACACAGAGAGAAAGAAAGAAAGAAAGAAAGAAAGAAAGAAAGAAAGAAAGAAAGAAAGAAAGAAAGAAAGAAAGAAAGAAAGAAAGAAAGAAAGAAAGAAAGGGTGCTACTATGGATGAGTATAGCAACAGGACAGGCATAGAAGTCATCTGCTTTATTTACTTATGTCAAACAATAATACATAAGAGAGGAGAGGTCAAATGAAAACCCACCATCTACATTAAAATAAAGAAATTTCAGTCCTGAGATTGACAAAAAGTAGGGAACAGACAAAATATCTACTGTGGTCGTTGGGATGGAGGAAGGACAGTGGCAGTTTCAGCAAATTGAAGATGATGGTTGTGGGGAGATTAGGGGAAGATTGCAGAACTGGAGAGGGGGTAGAAGGTAAGCAATCACTGGGATGCTTGGCTTTAGGCACATTCAAAAGTTGAAAACCCCACGACTAAAGGATTTTACAGCTTTTTTTTTTAATATTCAGACTTCTTATTTCGAAATCTAAGACTCATATATTATCATTTTCAAAAAAGAAGAAAAAAAAGCAAGGTATCCTTTACATTTTTTTCATCCTGAGGAGACAAAAATCATTTTTTAAACATAAATACAACACTGCAGGGAGAACAATAAGAGAGATGCTTTATAGATTTCCCATTTCCATATATATTATTTTCTCAAGGTTGCAGCACCCTCAGACTTTGGCAGCATTGGTGCATTTGAGATCATTCGGGAAAAAAAACAGCCCTGTTTGTCCACAGGAACATTCTGAGAGCCACACAAACAGTAAAAGGAAACAGGAAGAAAACAAGCAAAATCCCCAGACTTTTGTGTTTAGATTGGATACAGCAATAGCCTATACCCACCACATAAACTAGATGAATATTTGGAGGCCATAAGTTTCTTCAGCTGAACATACATAGTCGTGACGCTGAAGAAATAAAACGCTGTAAGCTCCTGGAATTACGACCTGCTGCACTGCCTTTTGGAAAAGGTTCTCTGGGGCTGTGTCTTGAGAAAAAGATGCTGATTTATTGTGTGATCTTTGCTGATTTTGAACGTGTGTTGCATTTAAAAAAAAAAAAGATTCATAAAAAGTGTGGTACTCATATGTGACCCATCCAGTTTTATTCAGTAGCACTTAAGAGATGGCAATGTGCTCTAACTGTGGCAAAACAGCAAATCTTTCACTGATATTGTGCAATACAGCTATAAGGCTGGTGGGTTAACTATACAAGCCTCCCCAGGACCATCTGAATTATTGATTAAAGTATTTTCTTGCTAGGTAGGAGCCAAATAGAGAGGACTGGCTGCATGACTTTATCTTATCATAGCCGCTAAGGAGGGATGCTGGGAAGGACTCTGAGATGAGAGCCCCAGGGGTCCAAGGGCAGCCAGGGGACATGACTAAGGTTGACCAAAGCGGTGCAGAGGGGACATCAACCTCCCAACTTCCCCCACCCACCACCCCTCCTCTGTCATCTGTAGGTTAGAGAAGCAGCGCCAAGACTCTACAGAGCGAGCAGCTGCCTTTATTTTTTCTAACCCTTCCCTGCCCTCCCGTCCCCACTGTTTTCAGAGTGAAAGAGAGCTGACCCTGCTTTGAATGGGTCTGTCTGCTCCCCTTCCTTCAGCAGTGTTTAAGGTGCATAATATGCAACTAGACCTTTGCACGAGGTTAAGGTCTTCATAGACTTATTGGGATTTACGAAGGGATTTTTACAACCCGCATAAGTCAATTTCCCTCCACTTTGCCCTCAGGCCTTCCTTGTGAGTATCTCATTGCCCTTGAAAACGTGTTAACAGTCAATAGTCTGTAGCCACAGAGATAAGTGATAGATCTTAACGTTCTCATTCAGATGGTGTTTGAGTGCTGTAATTCATCATTTCCTAGGGTACATAACTTTCCAAGCATTAAAAACTTAATTATAAACGAAGCTCTTACTCACTAGAATTTACTAAATTGAGGCACAATAAGTCTTTCAGTGAGAAAGGTGGTTTCTTCAGAGCTTCAATTTGAATATGAGGCCACAGAGCCAGAGAGGGGAGGCTGAAACCAGCACCAGGAACATGGCAATTATCCTGATTACTGATGCTTCGAGGCTTCTCCCCTGTAAAATCCCTCCCTGTATCTTTCTCCCTCTTCCCCTTTTTTTTTTTCCTTTGCTGAGATCTGTCACATTGCACAGGGCCCCTCAGCCAGGCAGGGAGCAACCATGTATAATCCAACAGAAAACAAATCCCCTCGATCAAACACAGCCCAGCTTTTAAAGCAGGCCTCTGAGCCCAGGCGCCATGGTGTGGTGCTGAGGCCCTCTGAGACGCTGTGGAGGCTGTGATTTAGCAACCCCCTCCACACCCCCTCCTACAAACCCTGCTGTCCTCCCCTTCAACGCCAGCCAGCCAGTCCTAACCTTCAGTTTGTTTAAGCACTGCTGAACCCTGTTGGCCCCAGACAGGGGGAGGGTGGGCTTAGATAATGACATGCCATATGCCACTCTGCCTCTGCAGCTGAGTGAGCCGTGCATGGATCAGCTCAGGCACAAATCTATTTGAAATTTAATTCTATTATCCTAATATGGGCTAAGCGTCCATTGTCCAAATCGGGAATAGTGGAATGGACCAGAGATGCAGGGCTAAGATGCAGCCCATCAATAGGAGCTCATTAATGTGTGTAAAGGACTGGGGGTGGGGGGGTGGCAGACAGTTCGGAGCCTGTACAGTAGAAAATCTGGCTATAAGAAAGGTTGTTAAAAGTAACTAAATACCACCTTCTATTTCATAAAATTGCTTTGAAATCAACCATTTACAAAAAATAATAATAATAATAATAATCATATTCCGTCTCATCTTTTTCTTGTTTTATTCAGTTGAACTTGGCTCAAAAAGGCCAGATTCCTCTCAGTACCTAATAGGAAATCCCTTGCTATTTGAAAAGGGTTTTGATTTCAACCCTTTGAGTGAATGAATACTCTCTACTGGCAGTGTCCAACAGCCAGGCGTCACCCAATATTCCCATTAGCAGAGAGGCCTGGTGCTTCAGACCTCCACTGGTGGGAAAGGCCAGACACCAGAAACTCCACTGCCTCAAGTGTCTCCTCTTCACTTCAACATCATGTGACAGGGTTTAATGCTTGGATGCAGAAGGCAAACGGAGGGGATTTAGGGACGGGATGTATCTGTAAATCTGTCAAAATATTTCTACAAGACAGAAAATATGCTGGAATCAGACTGTGGCTGGGGTATTAAGCTGTTGAAACAACATGAAAATTTTTCACTGGAATGTTAAGGAGGCTTACTGTGCAAATTTAAGCCAAGGGGCTTGGTATTCTTTAGGCTGAAATCTTTGTCAGCCTTCAAAGACAGTGGCTCAAAAATTTAAGGCTCATAGTTAAGATTAAGCAAGGGTTATCTTGAGGGAGAAAAAGGTCTATTTATGGAGCGCAAATGATCAAAGAAACATTAATTCCTGCCTCTTCCTTAAAAGAAAAAAAATCTATCACATCTTCAGGATTCATGGGTAAATATTTTCTTTTTCCAACAATGCTGCCTGTCCTTCATCTTTGGATGGCCAAAGTGTAAACATTTAAAAGAAGATCAATTAAGCATACTAGGATTTCCCAGTGGCCGAGGTTTTACTGCTACGGTACAGTACAGGATCATCACATCAGATACAACGCTCCACTCTGCATTTGAAACAAGGGCCCACTTGCTTCTCACTTACCTCTAGAGGACATACGTTAAAAAATAATGACAGACTTCAAAGCCAAGATATGGCCTCTGAATATATTCTTAAAGAAATTTATTTTACACCTCAAAAAAAAAGAAAAAGAAAAAAAGAATAGGGATTAGGGATGTGGTACATTGGGAATGTATTGACAACTGTAGTTTACATTTTTTGGTGTAAGCTCAGAGAAAAAATGTTAATACAGTCATAATAATTGCACTTCATAAATCTAGACTGATGCCAGTATTTCCCCACAACAAAGCTGCGAATCTCTCTCTCCAGTTAATAAATTCAATTTAGCATTGAAATTTGACTGACAAAAGAAATGCTAATTTAAGACCAGAGGACTGCTGCACGGATCCAATTTTTCTCTTTCACTTGAGTCCCACAAGGCAATGAAACATCGCAGTAATTTAAGTGCAGTACATTCAAGGGAATCTCACAGTCATTATAAATATTTCACTGCTCTGAATCATCAAGTTAAGACTGGCCCAGGCTAAATGCATCCCATCCAGGGGCTGAAAAGGACAAGGGAAAGCAGTGAGTGTCGTCGAGTTTCATCTGACGCCAGAGGACATGGCATGATTGTTTTAATTTTGTTTTTGTTTGCAGGATCAGGGGTGAGGAGTTCCCCCAAAGTAGGATTTTCCATTTCCGCCTGCCTCTCTCTGTCATGACAATAACACCTGACAGTGGAAGGGGCTACAGTACCGTCACTGCAGTTATAAAGGAGTCATGATGTGAGAACTTGATCTCTACCAGCCCCTGTGAATATCTAAAGCCTCCAATAAAAAGGAGCAAGATTTGCAAAAGATCTCCTGTACATTACTCAGATATGATGTTTATGGGACTGGTGTATCAGTTTTTCAGTCTTGGTGATAGAAATCTTTTAATGAAAACAAAAAAAGTCTGAGGATTTTGAGGAACAAAAAAAAAAAAAAAAAAAAAAAATGCACACGCGCATGCACTCAGCCACATACACGCATTAACATACATGTAAGGTTATGTAGATAACCCCGCCCAATCACATTCTTCATTGTAACATTTCTTTTCTTGATTTTTTTGCAACATTTTCTTTTTAAATAAGTATTTCAAGATTTATTGTAGATTCCAGTGTTGGTTAGGAAACAAAAAAAAAAAAAGAAACTCTCAGACCAGGTTCTTACAGAACCAAAAGCAGCAACTATGCCTCACACCAGGACATAAGAAACTGCACATCAGCTTGAGGAGGAATTCTTAAATCATAAAAACAAAACTTGGAAAAAAAAAAAAAAAAAAAAAAAAAAGCATTTGAGACACTTTTCCCCATAGCAGCCAATGCATATAATATACCTACAAATATATAAAACAACAAAAAATAGGTTCAAGTTTTTCAAGTTTCTTAAATATATCATATCCAAACTACCCAATTCCAAACTTCAAAGTTAACAAAATTCAAGCAGTGCAATTTATGTATCAATTATAACAGCAATAATAACTAATATCATACTACCCTTTTAATTCAACCTTATGATACTTGTACATAACACCCGAGTACTGCCTATAATCTTATTCTTCTCCTGTAAAGTATCTTTATATGTGTGTTTATGTGTGCACTGTTACAGAGTTTTGGATTTTGAGAGCAGCCCTAAGCTTTGGCCCTTTTAAGACCATTTCAGTGACAACCTACACAGTAGCTTCATCCTTAGTATTTGCGAAGGGGAAACAAGTGCTGTATGCACTTTGTCACGCTATGATACTCGTCAAAAAAAGTTCAGGCAAGTGAAACAATAACAACAAAAACATCACAAAAAAAACAAACAAACAAAAAAAAAACTGAAGAAAATCAATCCAAAATTCCTATTGGCAAACCACACAATGGAACATCTGGAGAATCTTGAAATCCCTTTTCTCTCCCACTGGCAAGCACTACCACCTTTCAAATTTGTGATTCCCACAGCCTGCCTTGAAAACCACCAAACCTAGGGTCACACAGCACAACAACTGCCCCTGTCTAAGCTCCCACACTAGTTAAAGCAGTGCCACTCGTAGCCCAAAAAACATCTCGGTTCTTTCACTTTGATTTTCTTCACAAATTCACAAACTATTGATTCTTTTCCTCCTCTTTTTCCCCCTCTATCTGTAAACAGGGAGGCGGATGTGTGCATGCTGGTGGTCTAACAGACGTGGCACAGACACAGTCTCGTAGCCTTTGCCAAGCATCTGCTCCTTGATGCAGGGTGGGTGGATGTCGTTGATCAGGTACTCCAGAGATTGCAAGCTGCTGCTCAGCACAGATGTGTTGCACAAGCTCTTGCTGGGCAGGCTGCAGCACAAACCTCCACTGCTGTCTATAGCAGGGTGGTGGTGATGATGATGGTAGTGGTGATGGTGGTGGGGGTAACCCATCTCTCTGTGCCCTGTGGCTGGCCCTCCTGTAGAGGTGCCCAAAAGCTCCTGGGTGTTGTAGCAGTCACTGTCAGGTGTCACTAGCACACTGTTCCATGGCGGTGCAAAGTATTGACCCACTGAGAAATTTCCGTGCATACCCACGCAGTTCAAAGGGGAAGAGCTGACTTTGTCCAGCCCGCCTCCTCCGCTGGCACTGGCTGTCAGGTGGTAAGGTCTGGAGGAGGAGGAGGACACTTGGGACGCCATAATCCCTCCCCCTGGAACACAAGTTTCGGGGGACTTACTGATGGCGCCCCCTCCTCCACTACCTCCACTGTACATGCGGAGCACAGCCTGTTGTTGCTGCTGCTGCTGCTGCTGCTGCTGCTGCTGTTGTTGTTGTTGTTGCTGCTTCTGCCAAAGAATATAGTCCATACCGTCCGTGTACACACCAGTCTTCATCGCCTCTGCATTCTGAGACGGCAGCCCTGGCCCTGTGTAGATCATGTTAGCCTGGGGTCCCATTCCTACCACGTAGCCTCCACCTGAGGAGCTAGAAGAGACCCCCATGACAGTTGTTCCCTGCTTGGAGGGGCTGGAATTTAACGGTGCAGTGGCAGCCCCTTGACACACCTGCTGCAAAGCCTGGGCCTGGCAATGCTGGTTGATCTGGTAGATGATGCTCTGGATGGAGGGGAGGTTGGACTGTGCGGGCAGGGCCAGACCTCGGCCCCCTGTTACAGGAATCACTGAGCCAGCTACAGTGACATTTGGGGGAACTGACAGTCCAGGGCCTTCTGGAGGCTTTGAGGGCCCGGTGTGGTATACCATTTGGCCGTGGCCACTGGCTAAAGTGCTACTATTAGGGGGTGGGTATGGGGCAACAGCTATGTGGGCTGGAGAGAGCTTAGTCCGTCTGCCTTCAGAGTTCTTGAGGACACCCTTTGAAGGGACAAAGGTAGATGTTGATGATGACGACGATGAGGCAGACGCCTTGACGATGGCGAGCAGACCCTGGTAGCCTCCCGTGTGGAGATGTGGGTAGGGACTATAGCGCTGCCCCGTGGTGTCATATCCATTCACAGTCCGGTTAAGGTGCTTGTGCTGGGGAACCCTGATGTTGGTGGGGAAGATCTTGATGGACAGAGGGCTGTTGGCCGTCTTCTGAGCATAGGCGTCAAGTTCTGCCGCAGTGGGGTAGCGTGGAGAATGCGTGGGCACCAAAAGCTCACCTACAAGACAAACAGAGAAAAAGTATGAAGGAAGTGACTGAGACAAAAAAACATGCACACAATCACACTTGCATGGCTGTTTGTGTAGAGGCAGAGAACAGCAGACTGGGGGGGTTAATTACCAGAAATATCTAAGGAGCTGACAGCAATGCCAACAGATCAATCCATCAATTGCAATAAGCACTACTTTGCTGCAGCAGTGAAAACCCGGCAGCATTACAGAGACTTCACCTAAAGCGCACACTAAAAAACCTCAGTGTTTCTACAAGAGCAGGTGAATAAAACCAGATGTAAACAGCAGACATGCTGCAGAAGAATCCAACCAGAGTTTGCATTGTAAATCAGGATTGACATTCATTTATGTCCCATCACTCCGCTCCTCCATTTGAGCTTTCTTTCCATCTCATTTTCACACCCTCCTGTGGAAGTTCATCCCTAGACAAATGGATCTTTTTAAAAACTCATTCTGTCAAAGCCTGGTACCTTAGGCGCTGTTAAATCAGTGCATTGTGAAATTAATTCGGACTCTCTTTAGCATTGAATTGGGTTAGCCTTGGATACCAGGCAAGGAGGGACAGAGGGGAGGGGATAAAAGCTTGTTTAATTGCAGTGGCACATTTGAGATTCATAAGTGGTATCATTTACTGGGTCTTACCCTTGGCCATAGAATTTCCACATTTATTCAATTCAGGAGTACGTAGAGAGACCCTCACAAAAAACCAATTAAACATCTACCGGGAATTACTAGCCTGGTTAAAGTGAACTATATCAGAGCAAGCCAAGTCAAGAATGCTTGAGGTTTGTCCATGTGCGTCTATGAAATATTTCAATGACCAAGAGAAGCAGAATCATGCATTCTGTGCCCATGTGCTATTGATTGTCACAACATTTATGTCTTTTAAATGAACAAAATAACACACGGCAGAAGAGACAAAAGGCAGGTGTACGCTCCTATCACAAAGGCTTTGCTATTAATGTTCACCTAAATGCTGTGTTCTACTGTTTGCCATATGAAGCCACTCCAGTTCCAAAATTCAATTCAACAGTGAACGCGGCAAGTGAGACTACCAATAGCCCTTGCTCAATGAGCCAATGCTTGGGCATTGTGAATTGAGGTGGCAAACAGGAAAATGGCAATTTCTAAAAACCCCACCATGTGTCATTGTTTGGGGGCTGCACATAGAGGTGAGGGGCCGCGGTGAGATTGGATTTAAACGACATTATTCAGGCAATTTCATGGCTACTTAGCTCAGTGCAACAAAAAGGGTGGGGGGCTGGGAAAAGAACTCAATTTACAAGCAATATATCAGCTGCCACAAATGACTTGCAACCCCTTCAAAAATGACATTTTTATGCAAAAGCTAACAAAAACGCACAAAAATTAACTGCTATAACTGTGCCGTCAGCAAATGTCCTGGCGACCCAAGGAGTCTGCAGGGTGCAGCCTGTGACTAGGACTCACTCCATTTCCTTTCCTATTGCAAAATCATTTTAAAGAGACTCCACAGCCAAGTAGTCACAATTCCCATTCCTTTGCTTCCATTACAGATAGCATGGGGAGTTCATTTTTAACAACCCTATGGGCCTCCCACTGTGAAAATGATTAAATCCACAAGATCCATATCATACAAGAAATAAATTGCAAATTTAACAGCAGAGACAAGAGACTGTAAATTTCTCAAGTCAAATTTTGTGCAAGACCTTTTCCAGTCAGTTTGGCTCATCATTCAGACAACATGCTTTCTAAATCAGAAACACTTGACTTCAAATTATGATTTAATTTGTAAAAAAAACAAAAAGCCTGACATTAATGACTTAGTTCTAGTCAGCATGAGGGAACCTGGTGCCATCCTAATGGGCTAGGCTGAGTGTGCCAGACCAGCCTATCTGAGATCTAACCAACCTTACTGAGGCAAAGCTCTGCTTCCCTGGTGACAGCAGTGCCATTTGCTTTGATGTTCTGACTTGCAGTGGAAAACTGACAGAAGACTTATTTCATTTGCTCAGAAGAGAAAAACATGCTCATTTCAAAGCACATTGCTGGTCCACATGCAAATGGAATGGCAGCATTTTTTCTGATCTTCTTTACATGAGGGCAAAAAAACATCTTTGATCATCACATGGTCTAAATGAGGAAAGATATGTGGCTTTCAGGCATATCAAGGGCCTGTGCCCTGCCGCCCCTACAAGCTCCCAGCTGCAATATGCCCATCATTCCACCTAATTACTGCCACATGAGAAAAAAAAACCTATAAAAACAGCCAGGAAATTCATTAAAGGGTGGCTAATTCTATTCCTTCTCACTGACTGAGTCCATATTTTCCATGCCTGAGCCTGCATTTCTTCTGAGAGAGACGAGGGAGCCCTCTCCCTCCGTCTTTTCCCAGCTTGGCCCTTGTTTGTCAATAGGCAGAGCCTTTGGCACACCAACCTGGCATCAAAGGGTTTCACACTTCACAGGCCACAGGGATTAGAGGCCTTTCAGGCCTACAAAACCCATCTCAGCTCCACAAAGGCTTCCGGTTATTAGAACCCACAGGCATAAAGGAAGAAGAGGAGGAGGAGGAGGCAAATGAGCATCTGGATGCTTCTGATTCCAGCTTCTTCTTTAAAAAGTTCCATGGTATAAATTTTATAGCAAAGTTGATTACAGTGAGTATGGCCACAAACTGGGGCTTAATTTCACTCTCATACACACACTGTGTGTTTGATGTGCAGGGTCTCCACATCTCTCTCCTCCAGAGCAGTAAGTCTGTAAGGGAGGACATGGAGGTTAAAGGAGAGTCTCTTTTTAGGCTGACGCTCTGTGACTTATTGGTTTAGGCTGCAGTAGATCATAGCTATGAGCAGCAGCATACAGATGGTGCTGGCTGATAAACACCCTCTGAGGCAGCCAGCACTGCCCCTTTTGTGTGAGCCCTCACCTCCTCATAAGGCAGGGGGGTTTCCTGCACCTGTGCACATTCTCTAGCGTGGATCATGCATGCAAACGCAACACATGAAAACAGAGAAAAGGCACACACACACATACGCACACACAAACCTGCATCTGCAGTTGTGTGTCTCATTTGCCATCAGTGGAGCATGTTGTTATCCTCTGCTCAGCGCTCTCTCATGAAATGTAGGGCAGGGACAACAACAGGTGCCTGTGCGGGCGACAGCCTGCAATGCCTCCTGGGCTAAATGCTTCACACTCGCTTCATTTCGACATGCGACAGCCTTGTAAGGATTAATTATTTCCCCTGGGGATGGAAGAATATGCTTTTTCCCTTCCTGAGAGCAGGAGGCTATGTGCACTCCCAAGCACATGAAACAGCTCATAGTAAATGAACAGGGGAACCTGGGCTAGCACTGCTTTTGCAATAAGCAAGAAAAAAAACTTTCACATGAAAGGAATGTAAACAAACAAAGAATATGATTGAACTTCATTGGAGATGAGATAAAAGCTCAGGCAAACACATGCATTAGTTCTGAGAGATCACGCGCCAGGGAGCGGAGATGGCAGGGAGGCAATTAATGGGCTGACCTTCGTCCTTAATCACCCAGTGCCTGGCACACAATGCCCATGTGTCAGAGCAGCACATCTCTAAATGCCATCCCTCATTAGCACCATGCACGCAGTGAGAGAGGCTATCTGTGCAGCGTTACACTCTCCAGCGGTCAGACAGAGATAGCAAAGCTGGGATAGGATAACATGGCAGCACCGAGCCGGACTGAGCTCCAGTAGGCCATGATATGATCTAGAAATCCCATTTCACTTGGAGGATGGGCACTCTCCTTTCTCTCCATTTTTGATTGGCATGAAACTCCCCAAGCGCAACGTCCTTGGTGTACTCAGTTCTGTCACTGTGATTGCGTGTGTGCTTTTGTGTATGCACATTGTGTGTGTGTGTGTGTGTGTGTGTGTGTGTGTAAATCTGTGTGCATTTGGTGAAGGGGGTACCCAATTCTGAACACTCAATTAACACTCCTTTAATTAGCCAGCAGTACATTCTGAATTCTGATGAACTAATTTTCTTGGTGTGAGGGTGGAGGAGGCGGTGGAAGCGGGTGGTGGTGGTGGTGGTGGTGGTGGAGGGGGTGGGGGTCTGTGGTAAAGATGAGGTCCACTGGGTACAAAACAGCAATAA
>OMNW01011381.1:5985-23271 GCA_900303245.1 Selene dorsalis | reverse complement strand
CCTTTCTCCCATCTCCGCGCCTTTGGGGAATCGGTAGAGGACTGTGGCCCAAGTAGGGACAGCTTGTTCCCTGCTCTCTGTCTCCTGTTTCCTTTGGATTTAGCAACAAGAAGGCATCTCATATCTAGGCTAACCCTGCATCTCATGGGGTCTACACTGTGGTGTAGAAGCTTGTGTGCTTTCTGTCATATGTTGGTTTATTGCCCTACCTTTCAGTTATTATGATCTGTCACAGATTTGAATATTGCCTCCCTGTCTTTAGGTGTCCTTAGTTGCTTGCCTTACAGACCCTCAACACCTTGTTATGTTGCCCAGTGGCCTTTATCCCTCCTCCCTGTGAGTCTGTTTATTTGGAGAGTTAATGTTTTCATTGTCCAAGTTATGGGACTCCTTTGTAAGCAGTTGAAACATTAAATCGCTTGTAACTCTTCCAAGTAAACAAACATCTTTATAGATGCACCTTTGTAGATGACCTTCATTTTATAAATATATCTACAGTATTTTCAGTATTTTTGCAGTAATGAAGTGTTTGGGACTACACAGGAGAGTACCAATAATTTATTATGGATACATCTTGTAAAAATTTGGTCTGTAAATGTCTGTGATATATTTAATATAATAATGTAAAATATAAGATGTAAAAAGTGAGTTTTGTTTTGCCCACTGCTTCATGTGAAGGATATATAGGTAGCCACTTGTGGGTTTTAAAATTCAAATTAAATTAAATGTTTAAAGAAAAACAGAATGTTATTTACACCAAACTTTCTATCCAAGGTGGTTTATATTGTAGTTGACCCTTGTTGTTGGTTTTTTATGTTAGAGAACAGTATGTTGGAGGCGCTTCAACCAAGGCCAGTTTTATCCTGTTATTTACCTTGTCAGTGTTTACTAAAGCTCGTAAGGACATACTGGTAAAGTGGGTCAGTGTTTTGAGCTGTTGCTCTTTATTACGTCCAGGCAAAATGTTATTGAAAAAGCTGCACGATATGTAACAGGTTCACCTTGAACTTTTAACCTTTTTAACCTTTGTTGGTCTTTGTGAGTAAGGAGCTGTAAAGTGGATCAGAGGATTGTTGCTTCACTGTTCAGAGAGTTTGTGTTGCACAGTCACAGATTGCGGTTACCCATAAGTACCTTAAATCCATCAGTGTCTTTCTCATGTTCCATCTATATCTACAACAACCTGTCAATTTGTCATTAGGGAGATTGCTAAATCCTATGATAGAGAGGGTTTTTTTTTTATATTTTATTTTGGAAATACAAGCTTGTCTTGCCAGCAGTGTTTGTCATTTGACCCAATACTTCAACCTCTGAAAATGTTACGTAGCTGGTAAGGCTGTGGTGTGAACAACCATTGTGAGTCACAGGCTTTTAATTGAGAACTGATTTAGATTTGGAGTATCGTTTGTCTCCCAGAAATAGTCTACTGTAAGCTTTCCTGAATTAGATCCCCATGAGCCTTTGAGTCCAACTTTGAACAGTGACAAGCATCTAAGTGGAGCAACACTAGTGCATGTGCGTCATCGTGTGGATGTGAAAGAACAAAACAAATCTCATTCCTTATAAATATTCATTCATAGTTTTTCTGGTGGTGAAAAACTAATGTGGTGTCTTGGTGTCTTGTCTTGGTAAAGTCTCTGACTCATTAATATTTATTCATCTAGAGCTTAACACTGTATAATTAGCGTTTCCTTAATCAGCTCTGTGGTCTCCAACACACAAACACACACATGTTTACAGATTCATGGAATCAAACAGCTGCCCCATATACTGAGGAAAAATGGACACGTACTTATTTGGTCTTAAGCCTGCACATACCTGGTAACCAAGTAACAAGAATGCGTTGCAAGCCATGCTGCAGGCTGAGACCTCACTACAGAGACCTAGTTTCAAATAAGACCAGGGCCCGTCAAAAAAAAACAAAAAAAGACTCGAGGCCGACAGTGACTACGGGTTCAATAAGAAATGGAGCAGGAAAAAAAATGCTCAACGTTTTGCACAGTAACTCAGAGGAAGGAGTAGCTTGGAGCTGGACAAGGGAGGAGAAAGTTTGCTCACTGTGATCCTGCTTCTAACAAGTCAACTAAACCAACTATGCTGCTAGGTGTTCGCTCACTTCAACTGTGTCTTTGTGCTCTTGTAATACAGCCGCACACAGCACTGCCAAGCATCTTTAATTCAAATGCTCCGACTCGACTTTATAACTGTCTGTCTGATCTGTCCTCATGGCTGTTCTGTAGAGTCTAGTTTTAACCCTTTTTTTGTTTAATGTACAGTAGAGATGCCTTCTTTTTATGTATATAACCCCTCTGTTTTTTCCAAGTTGCATGAGGGTACCCATTGCCCCTGCATTGCTCCCAGCAATACTAATATTGCTCCCTCCAGAGTAATCAGGGAGAGCCACGCTGGGTGTGGATGACTAACTGGCCCAGGACAGTCACTGGCCGACTTTCCTCTCTCTCATAATGTCCCTTTTATCTGCAGAGTTCCTCTAAAGGACCAGGCAGGTCTCCCAGAGGTAGCATCAATGGCGATGGAAGTGCCTCTCCTCATGTATGTCCATTATCCATTTGTTTTCCTACCTCACTGTTTTATTGCTTTTGATTATTATTTGATTAGAGGTTTTTTTTTGTCTCAAATGTCCTAACAGAGAGAAGAGCCACAGTCGTTTGCCCAGAAACTGCAGCTAAGGGTTCCCTCCATGGAGTCGCTGATTCGTGGCGGAGCCAGTCGGGCAGAAAGCCTGTTCCGCTCTCCCTCTAAAGAGAACCTGGTCCGAAGCTCGTCACGTGAATCTCTGACACCTTTGGGAGAAAATGACTCCCCAGGTCCCCCGACATATGACCCCCCTTCAGATATTGAGAGTGAAGCTGAGGAGCCACCAGGAAGCGTGGAGTCCTTTTCCAAAGAGCAGCTATTGCACCGCCTTCTTCGAGTGGAGAGGAGTTTGGGGAAATACAGAGGGAAGTACTCAGAGGTGAGACACACACACACAAAGTTTAGTTTATTAACTTGTGTAGTGGATACACTAATTTAATCAGTGGATACACTAATTTAATTATTTAATCACACAGCTGGTTACTGCGTATCGAACAGTGCAACGGGATAAAGAGAAAACCCAGGTAATTTTACTTGTACTTTACACAATTTAATATTTATATTTATCTCACCAGGCCTTTCAGAACAAATATCTGATGTACCCTTAACAATCAAATGTTCAATTGTTCATCTCTGCCCTCCTCCCTGCAGGCCATCCTCAGTCAGAGTCAAGACAAAGCTCTCCGCAGGATAGGAGAGCTGCGTGAGGTACAACTATAGCTTTTAGTACGAGTGTTGTCTTTCTAGGTCATTTTCTGTCTTCCTTTTTGGATGAAGGTTTTATGCCTGAATGAACATATTGAATGGTCTCTAGGAGCTTCAAATGGACCAACAGGCCAAGAAACATCTGCAGGATGAGTTTGATGCTGCGCTTGAGGAGAAAGACCAGATGATCACTGTCCTCCAAACACAGGTCAGTGCAGCAGTTTGTGAACGTTAGACTACTGCAATATCTTTTTGTGTGTACAAGTTAGCTATATACGGCTTCATATATCATAGAAAATCAGTCTTAACTGAGAAAAAATAAGCAATGTCTGTTTTTTATTAAACAAAATCAGTTTAAAAAAAAAGTGAGACTTTATTATTATTATTTAACTCAAATAAATCTGTATAAAAAGCTAATATGAATATATTTGACACTAAATCTGAGGGAGGATTTTACTCAGCATGACTAATTTTGATGTTATGATGTTTTTATACAACTTTAATTCTTAAAACTTGACTGTACCTACAACATCTGCCAAATGGTACAAATTAAAACATTAACAATGAAGAAAAACAAGCTGTTCGATAAATGCTTAAAGATAAACAGAGTGATGTTTGTTTTTCTTGGCAGGTTGCTCTGCTAAAGAAACGAGTTAAAGGGGTATCTGATGGTGCTCTGCCACCTGAAGGTGAGGTCCCTCAGTCTGAGGATACTGAAGACTCTGCTTCTGCCACACAAAGTCCTTCTAAAGAGGGAGGAGTAGAGCCTGAAGCCTCTGAGGGTAAGAATACACTTTATATTAATTTAGTTTAGAGCAAACTCATCGTGAAGATGATTGTGTGTGATTTGTATATGACGTTTTCAAGGAACTAATGGCACTTTTTAACTTGTGCAATGTATTTTCTGGATAGGAGAGGGCAACAGTGACCCAACCAAACTTTTGGAGGCTCTTCAGAAGCGAGTGAAGAGGCAGGAAAACCTTCTGCAGAAGTGTAAGGAAGTGATGCGCACACATAAGGAGAGGAGTGCCCAGCTGAGCAGCGAGAATGAGACTCTTCAGGAGCAGCTGCAGGAGAGACTGCAGGAACTGGAGAAGATGAAGGTAGCTAACTTCATCTTTAATGACACAAGTGTTGATCTTCAATACTGTAAGACTTGGCCATTTCTAGTCAAATTGAACCATACATTTTAGAAATGATCTGCTTATACACTTTGTCAACAAAGTATCTGCAGAGGCTCAAAGATGGTTATTTTAAAGCAATTTCCTGGCAACAGTGTCTCACTAGAAATTGATGTGGCGGTAAACTGCAATTACCAAGAGGTTTCGAGTGGAGCTGGGCTGAGATGCTGTGAATGACTGAGCAGTGTGTTTATGTGGTGCTGCAAAATTTCTTTATGGCCCACTGATAATGTGAATCCATTATCTCAGTGACAAAGTGGATTGCTGTGGTTCTCAGTGTCCTAGCATCCAAATTCTCTGGCTACGACCCAGGATGAGGGTTCATGTCATGTCAGTCTGACATGACTGAACCATTGTTTTCGTTGATGTCAAAACATTTAGTTTCAGTGGTATGATCGGCTTGTTTAGCTTGTCTGTAGCTGCTCTGATGTTCTGCAGCGTCTGATAACAAATGTTTGTTGTCACAAAGACACTGTGATAACACACAGCTTTTCTGTGGCCGTATGTTGATTGATTTGCTTTCATTCGACGCCATCATTTTTATGTTGAATCTGCACTCTGTTTGGGAGTGGGGCCTTTCCTGTATCGGGAAAAGCAGAGGTCAACAGGCGTTTAGTCCTCTGCATGAAGGCATCCTGGAACTGCTGTGCTGAGCTGGGCTGTGCTCATCCCCTGCCTCAGACAAAGATCCCATAAAACAGACCATGTGTCTGTGATTCCTGAGCCTCAACTCAAGGATATTTGAATGCATTGTTTACTTTTTGGTTAAAAGACCATTCTGTCAGATTTATTGTGTCTTACACAGTAAAAGGCTACATTTCCTCACATCCTTTTTGTAAAGTTTTGAACACCAGCTGTTAACAAAAAGGTTGCGCAGAGTCTCATGGCTGTGACACACACAGATCAAACAACTGAGAGCCTCCCAGCATTTTCTGTTAAGCCACCACTGGTTAAACTGTGGTGGCAAAGAGAGATGGCGAGTACATGCCACTGCTGTTAAACTGGGCTATAATTTGGGTCAACTTGTTGGTTCAGCAGCGCTTGTGTACACTGTAGTCGTTTGGCTTGTGGGTGAGGCATCCTGGGTGGTGCAGAACACATCCAATTTATGAAGTTATCTGATCAAAGCGTATAAAGATTATGAGCCTGAAAATCCGAGCTGGCTCACTGTGCATTGAGGTATTTGTCAGATGGAGGCATGTGATCTAATCTGAAATTGATTCAAATGTGTGTTTTTTTTTTTCTTAAAGGAACTGCACACAGCAGAAAAGACAAAGTTGATCAATCAACTGCGTGATGCCAAGAACCACATTGAACAGCTGGAGCAGGACAAGGTGGGCAAAGAGGTTTTCAATCTCCTCTTGATTGAAGGTCCTGCAGATTCAGTTGTATTAGAATACAAGAAATCTGTTTTTGCTCTGCCTCAGCCACCTTGAAGCCCCATATTGTTTCTCTTAAACTTTGACCCCAGATCTGCAGAAAGGTCAGCAGCTCGTGATATCTCTGTGAGGGACACTGGAAGCACAAAGTCAAAGACAATTTCAGTCATGGGGCTTGAGTTAGGATGCAAAACAGAGAGATGGTGCTCATAAGAGCAACTTTAAATTCAGTATGGAGTCATTTGCTCAGATTGCACAGTTAAATGGCTGACTTTCTTTTATGGCTGTTTATGACTCTTTGCTGGCCTTCAGGGAATGGTCATTGCTGAGACAAAGCGCCAGATGCACGAGACCCTGGAAATGAAAGAAGAGGAGATTGCACAGCTCCGCTCCAGGCTCCAGCAGGCCACTGTCCAGAAAGAAGAATTACAGGAGCAGAAGGAAAAGGCTGACAAATCAGGTCAGTTGAATACATTTCTGTTGGTCTTTACTATTTAGGATGTCTTCCCTGAATAGGCTATTAATATTTCATTTTGTTTTTCTCCTGCAAAGCATTTGAGGAACTTGAACGGGCGTTGGGTGTAGCTCAGAGGGCAGAGGAGGCCAAAAAGCAGCTGCAGGTTCAGCTGGAGGAGCATGTGAAAGAGGTGGAAAGGGCCGGTGAGGAGGAGAGGAAGAGTCTGCAGCAGGAACTCACACGAGTCAAACAGGAGGTGGTCACTATAATGAAGGTCATTTTGCAGACTTCTTATGTATTTTCATTTTGATGAAGTCAGTAGCACAGTGCAAGGAACATGTATTTTCACTGAGCTTTGATCATGCACTGATATTTATTTTTTTGGTTTTTACAACATCCGAGATGCTGTACATTGTCTTAAAGAGCACCAAATCAATGATTATTTTTAATTACATTAGAAATCATCAGAGGAAACAGTGGCTGGTCTGGAAAAACTCCACAGTGAAGCTCTGACTGCTAAAGAAGCAGAGACAACTGCCAGAATCAACAAAGCTGTGGTAGGTGCCAAATGTTATCATTCATTAGATTTTGCAGTAGAAACAAGTAAATCGGATGAAAAACAATCACTTTAAAGCTTGATTCGATGTGCTTGTGTTGCTTAGGAGGAGTGCAAAGAGGAGTTTGCCCAGTTAGCCAAGGAGCGGGAACAGCAGGCCTCTCTGGCTCTTGAGGACGCAGAGTTACAGAAGACGGCTCTGAGGACAGAAGCTGAGAACAAGGTTAAAGAGATACAGCTGGAGCTGGAATCTGCGAGGACTGTGAGTTTTGTGTTGCACATTTTTGCTCACTCACATCAACTGATAAACAAAACTAACAGCTGCATTATCTGATTTTATGTGTTTATTTATTTGGAAAAGTTTACACACACACACACACACACACCCACAAACATACAAATACACACACACTCACAGAGAGCAGGTGATAGAGGATTTAATTGTCAAAGCATACTCAGTCTACACATTCCGGTTTATTTTTACTCCAAATCACAACATTGTACAGTAAAATAAGTAAATTGGGGAATTTTACTATTTTGCAGTGTCTTCTGTTTCTGTTTTTAAATAGAAAACCTCACACGTATCATTGTTTAAAAGTATCTTATCTGTCAATCAAGCTGCATTCTTCTAAATGAGTTTGAATGTAGTGACTATATAATATATTTCTCACATGTATGTGATTGCAGAGAATATTGGAGCTGGAGAGCTCCCAGGAGAAGATCTCACAAGATGGATCAAGTCTGTCCCATGAACTCTCCAGTCAACTGAATGAGCTGAAGGATAAACAAAAAGAGCAAATCTCTGCATTAGAGGAAAAGCACCAGCAGCAGCTGGAAAAGCACAAGGATACCCTCACCCAGGAGCGTAATGCTGCTGTTGAGGAGCTCAAGGAAAAACACAGAGCTGAAATGGAGACCCTTCTGAAGGACAAAGAGGTGCAGTTCCAGGCACATGTTGAGGACATGAACCGGAAAACATTAGAGAAATTGGATGCAAAGCAGGCAGAACTAGAGTCTCTGTCCTCTGAACTCTCCGAGGCTTTATCAAGTAAACAGCTTCTGCAGGAGAAGTTGGTGGTGGCTGAAGATGCTCAAAGTTCAGCTGAGAAGGGGCATGAGAAGAAATTTCAGGATCAGTTGATAAAATACAATGAAGAGCTTGCAAACATCAAACAGGAGCACGAGCAGTCACTTGGAGGGATTGAGAAAACTTTGAAGGAGGAACTTAATGCATTGAAGATTGTTCTGAGGGAAAAGGAAAAGGAAATTAAAGAACATATCCTTAAACAAAAAGCACTACAAGAGGAGTCACATTCCACTACACAGGAACTAAATGTCAAGGCTAAGGAAGTGGATGAGCTGCAGCAGAATTTATCTCGACTCCAGTCAGAAAGTGGGAGCCTAAAGGTGTCTAATGCACAGTTAAGCAAGATTACACAGGAGCTTGATCGATGTAAAACAGACTTGGCAGATTTGGAGCGTCAGCTAGAAGTTGCAAAGAATGATTGTCAAGAAAAAGAGAAATCACTAACAGAACTAGAGCAGCAGTTACAACAGACTAAAAAGGAGCTCTCCGAGCAGGAGAAGTCATTTACTGCAGAACTGAACACTAAACAGGAAGAACAGACACGCCTCAAGAAACAGTTTGATGATGAAAAAGCTGCCCATGAGAAGAGGATGAAAAATGTTAAAACTGAGATGGAAAATAAGCTCAAATCACAGGAGACAAAAATGGAAAAGTTCAAGCATAAAGCCAAAGAAATGCAGGAGAATTTTAAGAAAAAGCTTCAGCAAAATGAGGAGAGCATGAAGAAGGAACTTGCAAAGAAGGAGACAGAGCTTCAGCAGAAAGAGCAACAGGTTCAAGAGAAAATTCTTGAGATGGCACAAAAAAGTTCCCAAGGCCTCAGCAGTGCGATGTCAGAGCTGCAGGCCAACCATAAGGAAGAATTGAAGAAGCTTCGTGACACCCATAAACACGAGATTGAGGAGCTGGAGTGTCGTTGGCAGGAGAAATGTAGACAGCTGGAAGAGGAAATGCTGGAGAAACACTCTGTCATTCTACAGGAGAAGGCACAGGAACTGGAGGAATTATCACAGCAACTCACCAGAAGCAGAGAGGAGAATAGGCAAGTAATGTGTGAAATAAAAGACCTAAAGGAGGATCTAGCAATTCGAGAAACCACTGTGCAGAAGCTGCAGGAAGAGCTTAACGAAGCCGCAGTCAAGCTGGAAAGTTTGTCTCAGGGTGAAACCCTCCTGAAAGATCAAATGGAGTCAGTGGAGAGGAACCTCAACCAAGCTATGAATGAGAGAAACGCCCTCCAAGACAAGCTCAACACGACAGAGGAGGAGAGTAAAGAGAAGTTAAAGACTCTGTCAGAAAAGTTGGAAGAAACAGAGAAGCAGCTTAAAACACTGGAGGGTTCCAGATGTCAGGAAAGTGAGGACTTACAGAGTAAATTTGAGGAAACTTCCATTCAGCTGCAAGCCAAGGAAGCAGAGTTCCAGCAGCAATTAATTATGATCAACAACCAAATGGAGCATTACTGTAAGGAGGTTCAGTCTAAAGTGGAGTGTGGATCTAATGAACTGAGTCAAAGAGTCGAATGTCAGGTGAAGGAGCTGAATGATAGACTGCTCTGTAGTCAGAAGAAGGTTGGACATCTCAAAAACATCATCCTTACTAAAGCAGACAGAATTTGCACTTTAGAGGAGACTCTCCGTCAGCAGACTGAAGAGAATAAGAATCTATGCATTTCATTAGAACAAGTGACTGCTCAGGTAAATGCTCACATGGAGCATATCAAAGCCTTAACACATGAGAAGGAGAATCATTCTCAGTCTATCAGTGAAAAAGTTCAGAAAATCAAGGAACTGAGTGAAGCAAACAGAATCATATCAGATAGTGTGAAGATAAACGAGACGCACATTAGTGACTTGAAAAATCAGCTAGAAAGTAGCATAACAGAGAAGGAGGAAGCCATAAATCAGCTGAACCAGCAGTTTAATGAGGAGAGACAACAGGCTGCTCTTCAAATGAAGGAGACCATTGAGAGATTAGAGCAGGAGAGGTCAGCTGCATTAGAGCAGGCAGATGGGCTCAGGATCAGTCTGTCTGAGTACGAGAACAAGTTCACCCAGAGTGACAACACTATTACGTCTCTGCAGGCCAGGCTTGAAGAGCTGGAGCAAAAGATCTCTGAAAAGGATGAAGCCCTGCAGAGGCTGTCAGCGAGTATTGACAATCAGTCCATCAGCAAGTCTGAGATGGACCAGGTGTTGAGTGAGAAGGAGCAAAAAGTCAGCGGACTCACCTCCGAGCTAAAGGGCTGCATCAGCCGACTTGACGAGCTCCAGGAGCAGTTAGCCTTAAAGACTCAAGAGTGTGAGCAACTCACAGCCGACCTTAAACAGCAGCACAGCATCAGGGAGAGTGAAAAGCGAGAGTTGGTCGAGCAGCTGCAGCAGAATGGTAACTTAGAGCAGGAGATGGCAGAAAAATTCAACTCCCTCCAGGAAGACAACCAGAAGTGTAAACACGAGCTTGAAAGTCAGAGGGAGGAATTTGAGAGGATGAAAGACGACATTAACAAGAGCAAGGAGGAGAGTCTGAAGGCAGCCGAGGAGAGGTTATCTGCAGAGAGTGCGAAGAAAGTGGCGGAGCTGAAGAAGAAAGCGGAGCAGAAGATCGGGCAGATTAAAAAACAGCTGACCACTCAGCTCGAAGAAAAAGAGCAGATGATCAAGGGTCTTCAGACGAGTTTGGAAGAACTCAAGAACAGTGAAACGTCCGGCAAACAACACACAGAAACATTAGAGGAGAGGGCGAAGTCACTGGAAGAAGCTCTTATCAAGCTTAAAGAGGAACAGGAGAAACAACTGGAACAGACTGTCAGTAATGAGAAGCTTGAGAAAGAAAAGTCTTTAGAAGAACTGAAGAACATGTATGAAGAGAAGCTGTCCTTACTTCGGAAAGAAACGGCACAACAAGAGGAGCTGAAAGAGGCTGCATCATCACTACATGAAATCAAGGCAAAGCTGAAAGAAGCAGAAGAGCAGAACGAAAGCCTCCTTGCAGAAATAAGCCGTCTGAAAGAAGACATGCATGAGAAGGAGGTCCAGCTCGATCAACATCTCAAGGTCCAAAACCAACCACCACTTGAGGCTGAGATGAAGGTGGAATGTAGCAGTGCACCGCTAACCAGGAGCATGATGGAAAATCAGATGGAAAACCACTCTCCGACGGAGGAAGTGGGCGGCAATGCTCTGGAGTCTCTCAAGAACAAACTGAGTCAAGTGACGAACGACAAAGACAAGATCTACAAGGACTTCACGAGTCTACAGAAAGACATCCGACTACTGAGGAAGGAGCACGAACAGGAGCTAGAATACTTGAAGAAAGAGTTGTTAGAGAAGAACGAGGAAAAGCTGAAGTGAGTTCATTAAAGGCAAATTAATAAAAGAAAATAATTTATAATAACCCGTTAAAATGAAAACTAACCAACATTTGTAGACGAGGGGTTGCAATGAATTTCTTGTCTCTTAAATCGTTTCTGATTTGACTTTGCTCTCTGTCGTAACAGAGTGGAGATGGAAGACATGGAAATGAAGCACAATTCTTCCATCAAGCAGCTAATGAGGGAGTTCAACACACAAATGGCTGCGAAAGAGAGGGAGCTCGACACTACAGTGAAGGAAGCCATTGGTGAGGCTGAAGAAAAATCATCCTCCATTCATCAAATTACAGTCACAATAAATACTGCTGTGTCATAAAGTATGAGAAATGAATGATTGAAATCATTCTGTTTTGTTATGGTCAAGTCATATTAGTGTATTACAGCCTCCTTTCAAAGATCTGAATAATTGCTTTAAAATGAAAAACCAAGGAAAATATGATTTTTCTTTCATGTACAAAATTGAGGTGGAATAACTACAAAGAAACATTTTGCGTTATTGAATCTTAACACAGGGTGGAACGAAATGAAGGCATCACTGCATTAGGAAACAGTGGATCTGAACCACCATGTTTCCTTGTTTCCTTCATGTTCAATTAAGATGGAATGTGAGCGAGTGGTTTGGTATATGACCTTGTGGTTTTTATGTGCCAACTCTGGCTTCTTTCATGTTCTTCCTTACAGCGAAGGCCCAGAGTGTGGAAGCAGAGCTCATCAGCACCCATCGTGAAGAGGCCAGCGAGCTGAAGAAGGCGATTGCCCAGAAGGAGGATGATTTGCACAGAACTGTTCAGAAATATGAACAAGTTATACAGGTATTGGAAAAAAAAAGAAAGAAGATGAAACGAAAATAAAAACCCAACTTTATAGGTTGACTGTGGAAAGGAGATTTACCCCACCCTCCATTTGGAAGCAATCACTGCACTAGTTGGCAGCTTAGTCTTAGTCTAAAGCAGCAGTTCCCAGCATTCTTTGTCAGACATGCCTCATAGACCTGTCAGATGAACTCAAGTACCCTTCCTGGACACCACCAGTCATGCTCCAGATGTTTCTACTTGAAACGGCTGAACATAGAATATTCAACTATTAATGATACAAATGTGCATTTAATAGAGGTTATGATGAATCTTCTCCTACAAGTGAGTCATCGAAGGTGGATGTTTCAATCATTTATCCATCATCCATCATTTGACTTGATCATCAATGGACACCTGCTTGATGAAAAGACTATTTTAGTGCTTGGGATAAACTCTTCTTCACTGTGTCCAAACATAATAAGGGTGGGAGGTCTGGAATAAGGCAGTGATTTGACCAACATAGTTGAGTTGTGATGCTGAGATGACACATAGGAAATGACTAAGCCATTGTTATTACTATTTTTTTTTTCTTTTTCTTTCTTTTTCAGAGTCGAGAGGAGGAGATGGGAGAGCGAGTGTGGCAGGTTCAGAAGGAACTGGAGGAGTTGCAAGCAAGGAGCCACGGCTCTGCAGAGGTACAACCCTGTGTGACCTACTGTACATATTCACCTGGCCATCACATCTGTGATTGGTTTTACAACAGGTCGATGTAGTGGGGACACTTAACCGTTTACACAGGTGTAGGAATAAATACCTGCAGCTGTTAACTTCCATCATATATGAGACCGGAGGTTAAGATTAAATTTATATTGTGATATACTGTTGAAGCCATACAGTAAGTCACTTCACAGTGGCTGCATGAAATAACAATGACTGTATGAACTCATCATTTTTCAGTTCCCTTATGGGACAGGCTGGAGTCTGATGGAAGAATTACTAGTCTTGAATGACAATTTAATCCGGACGCATTATTGTGTCAGTGCCACGAGGCCATTTCGGTTGCCTCATTATTTGAAAGTTCACATCCAGGTTAACAGACTTAACAGTTCTCAGTTGTCTTTCCCTTTGTCTTGTTTCGTAATTGAAGGATTTTGTCTAAGAGCTCTGGGACAATTTGCTTACATACTTTGCTCTGATCAGTGTCTCGCTCCAGTCGTGTGGCTTCCCTCCAAAGCTCACCGGATGCTGTGAAGCTCGTTTGATTCACTCAGGAATGTTCTGCTCGGAAAGCAGAGATTGCGAAGCAGCAGCCAGCCTCAATCCCTGTTCTCAATTATCATCATGCGAGGTGATTCTCGGACTCAGATTTATGCTGCGCCAATGCTCCCATGCAAGATGTGCGTCCTGGAAGGGGGCCATCTAGAACAAATGTACTCCTGAGAGATGTTTTACCCAGGTGTTGAGGTGCCATGAGACCCCTGCACTGATTCCTCTACCTTTACACGGATGTCCAGATGCACACAAACACTAAGAATTATGCTGCTCTCTCTGCTGCATTTTTCCCTGGTGAGGTAATAACCTTATGGTTGGATTGTATGGGTTTATGCTCAGGGAGGCCTTTCCTTACTACGGGCCTCACAGCCCATTCTTCATTGAGACAGTAGGTCAGTGTGTCTCACAATAGAGCCTGCACTCTTTCCACAAGTTCATGTTCATGTTGCTTTCCCATAAACAGGCCAAACCAAACAATGAGTTTGTCCACCTGTATTTGGCTCCCAACATGTCACATGAATATATGTGAAAATAGAAAATATAACTCAAAACAGGACTTGTGGGAACTATTTTCAGTGGTGGATTGATACACAGGACTTGTTATAACAGCAGATGATTAAGTGGAACTAATCCAAAATAAACTACACCGCCCATGTTCAAGGTAATGGTGCAGCGTGTCACTGTGCAGCTGTGTGGCTCCGTGTGTAGAAGATGGATCAGAGTTTTGATACTTTATTGCCATTTTATTATTTTACATTATATTTTCATTGTAAAGCAGTAAAACAGCAAAGCAGAATATCAGCACACTTCTCCTTGTAAAGGTGGGGTTGGAGATCTTATTCTGGAGTATTGTTTTTACTGAATTGTTTGAAATTCTCTTCACACCCCAACTGCAACCAGTTAATTAAATGCTTTTTCACAAACATGAAAAAAGTCAGTCACCTGAGGGACGGACAAACCCCGAAAAAACACCATCCAATCATTTTGAACACCACGTTCAAGTTGATTGGATCGTGATGTGTCAAACTGCCATCTGTCCCTCCCTCCCTCCTCTGCGTGTGCTGCTTTTCGTGCACTAATCGCGTGCATGCTCAGTGTCTTCAATGAGTTACGCCGTGGAAAAGACAACAGCAGTAATCCAAAGCACCTCACTGAAGTCCGACAGGTGGCAATGTACCTCTAAGCTGGATGCTGGATGGTTCATTATGATGTGGTGTTTTCTTTCACGTGACTGAGCCATGAGAAAAAGCTGGAGGAAAGTTAGTGATGCTGTGCAGTGAGGGTGATACCTTCATGGAGCGACCCAATGTAATCCCAGTGTGAGTGATGCAGCTTTCTGTGATACTGTCACATGTAGTGGGGTTTCACCTTAATGTGAACCCAACGCTGAACAAGCGTTGCATGTTTCTGCTCTCTGGAGGCGTGGCTTTAGGGAGAAGTCTGAGGAAAGAGGCTCGGACTTTTGAACTGTGTATTTTTCAAAATGTGGCCTGCTCGAATCGTTTTTTCCAGGATCTCCAACCCTACCTTTTAATTGTTATTAGCAACAACTTACTGAATATAAATATATTATCATTTTCTCTGTCTCTAGACTTCTGTCTTATTCATTCTGTTCTAACATACAGTGTCTTCTCTTTTGTCCTATTCATTCTAATACAGATGACCACAGAAGAACTACAGGTATGTTTGCTGGTTCCAGTATCACTGGTTTCACTGTTTCTATAAGTTGTATCGAAGCACATTACCACTGTAATACAGCAGTTTGATGAACAAAACATGCATCATTGATCAGTATGTAACAGCTGTGCATCACTCCTTCTCATTCACATTAATGCTCTGTCCTCCACCTCAGGCTCAGCTCGCCGAGAAGACAACTTTGCTGAGTGAGGCTCGACTGAAGGAGCAGGGCTTTGTTGAGAGAGTGAGTGTCAGGACCCTGTGTGCACGCTCTTTGCTGGGGACAAGTGAACACCAAATCCCATGCAGTGTATTCCCAGGATTCTATGGCCCCCAGCAAGAGCAGCCACTGCTCTCCCGCTGCATCTACTTAATTACACAGCACATCTGTTTACATTTGGTTTAACCCTATAAACAATCGGAGAAATGCCTCCCACAGTTTTTCTCACACACCTCGTTACTATGCCACACAAAAGATGACCAACAAACAGCAGAAATTAGCCTAATTCATAGACTTAACCCACTGGGGTCAGATAAAGTTTTTCTTATTAATCTGTGCATGCTTGTATGTTTCTCCACATTAGATTCACTCGCTTGAGGACAAGATTAAGTGCTTCCACCGAAACACTGTTGTAACTCATCTTGGGAGCTCATATAAAGGTAATGTTAACACCATGACTCACTTAGTTCTGCTTTTTGAGCCAATTTTCTTTAGATCAGCACAACAGAGATGAAATGTATATCACTTTAACTTCAGTATCATGGGAGGGTGTAACATAAACTGCATACATCAGTAGTAAATAATATGTTGCTCAACTTTTCTCAAGTTTTGGACAAAGATGGGACAAGAGGTGCAGACCTGTTTAGTGTGTGATGACGTATGTGTGTGTGGTCTGGTTTAACTATGCTTTTGAGGGCACTTTGGCCAACTAAGTGTGATCTTAGGCTTGCTGGTTAAGAGTGGAGCTGCGGTTGTAATTGGGGTTTAGTGAAGGTTAGAGTAAGGTTTAGGGTTAGGCATATAACCATAGTGGTTAAAGTGAGGGGACAGCCTCAGTATACCGTAAGCGTATCATAAATTGAAGATTTTGTGTGTGTGTGTCTGTTTGCGTGCACTCCAGAGAGAGCGTACTTGGAGAGACTGAGTGAATTCTACCCTCCTCTCACACTGTCCTGGTGTAATAAAGAGAGTCTGCTGTCAGAAGGGGGTGGGCTAGGGGGGCGGTGAAGAAGCCATCCTTGGATTTAATGGCTTTTGCAGATCGCGGTCTTAATGTTTCCCACACAAGACCCCGCAGCACACAGACTTCTCAAATCCTCTACATCCAGAACACGTAGTATATCCAACCTAATGCCTGCTCTACACCGTATTTCCTTTGGGCTGCAGCGCCTATCAGTGAAAGTGCCTTCCACTCATTCTGCTGAGCCGACTTAACCCGCCCAGAGCTGTGGGATCCAGGTGGAGGGCTGATCAGAGGGCTGTTGATAACTGGTCTGGGGTCTGTTGCGCTGTGACTGGTGGTGTGGCAGACTCAGCCTCAGGGGCAGCCTGAGGTCAGGAGGACAAAGGCTAAGGGATTTATTGGTGATGCATTATTTCACAGAAGAGATCAAAGAGCTGTTTGCACTTCTCTATCACCGTTGCCTCCCCTCCATTTGCGTGGTCTCTCCTGGCACACACAAGCACATTTGGTGTTGTCTGAATGAACATACCAGATAAACAGGGAGCGAGTGGGTGTTGTTCCATATTAAAGACCTGCTGGGGATCTCTCAGTTGTACAAGCAGAAGCCTAAGTGTTACCAGCTTTATCCAAGTTGTAACACAGATTTTCCCATTCATAGTTTTTAGAGGGATGATGATGATGATGTTATAGCTGCAGGCCGAGAATTAAAACCTTCGCTCTTAGACACTTGCAGTGTTAAAGTGCTCATGCTGAGTCTCTCCATTCTTTCCTGTGCAGGCAGAGGTGATTTATTTGGTTGCTAACACAAACATGATGCTGTATTTCACCAGGAAGTCTGTCATGATACCCACAAATCCCATAGTCCTAGTTTATTTAAAGCAGTTACATTCTTTGTGAAATATTATATTAATGAGAAATTATTATTACAGCCTTGGTCACAAATGCTTTATAGCCATTAAATGGCCGTTGCTTGTTTTTTCAGATCCTGCATTCAACAGCACTGACGCATTCTCAGAACCTACT
>OMNW01011380.1:9776-23308 GCA_900303245.1 Selene dorsalis | reverse complement strand
CAGAACACCTCAGTCAAAGTCGTAACATTGTTGCTGTCATGTGCAAACTCAGTTGTGTCACATTACTTTCTTTTCGGTGTAAGCAGAAGAATATCTCAGTCCAAGTAATATCAATAGACTGTAGTAATGAGTAAACATGTGGACGTTGTTGCTGTGCAAATTTACATTTTGGTAATTGGGATGTTTCAGTGTTAATTTCACCTGATGTGATGATTAAAACTTAAAAATACATTTTTACATTTTATTTGATTTCTGGATGAATCATCTTGCGACCCCCTTCTCAGCACCTCGCGACCCCCACTTTGGGAACCCCTGCTCTAGAGTATAAACCAGCTGTGAACAACAGCTGGAAGAACTTGCTCACAGATAATGGCAGACACTTCTTCTGGTATCACTTCTCTATATTGATTTAGGACATTACACACGAGTGGTTTGGAAAACCTCTGCAAAAGTGGTTTGGAAATATCTTTAAAGTCTTCTTTGAAACAGCCTCGTTCCCTCTCTCCTCACCCACCCAGCCTCTCAGCCATGAACTGACAGCCAGCAATAATGATGGTTTATAACATGATGAATTACCTAAACACATAAACAGTTTCAGAAGCAAGGTGTTTATTCCAAAAATCAAACTGATCATTTATGAAAACGGTGCCTTTTTATTTGACTGTGTATTTACGCCTTTCAGTCACGGCGCAGGAAGAGTGATTCAACTTACTGTCACGAGTCCTGTGTGTATTCACACCTCCACATGCAGTTACTGTAAATAGTCCTAATTTCATACAGCTGTCAGGATTTATTAAGTTTCTCAGTCTTCACTGGATCAATTATAATTTTTTCAGACACTGCGGCTTTAATTGCTGTGAGCATTATTGTTGCGAAGCTGATTTATGCTCATGTACTGCCGAAGACACTGTCAATTATATACATTTCAAGCGTCATTGCTGCACATTTGGTCCAAGTGTTTAATTATCTTGCGATGACTAATCACCGCAGTGACAGAAAAGTGACACCCTGTAGATCTAAGACATCTGTTCTGCTGCAAGTAGAAGCAGCAGCAGCAGCAAAAGTCACAAGTAGAAGGACTGCTCTGAAATAAACGTCCCATGTGGCCAATATAATATTATTTATGACATCATAAGACTGTTAATACTGATCTAGCTGCTCGAAGCCACTACTTTATATGTATAAGGTAGCATAGCTAAGTCCCAAAGAGTCCAAATAGAAATCTAAGTGGTCGGTTATTTTTATTTTGTTCTAATCTAAAGGACAAACTGATTAGATTTTGGTGGTCCATGTCTAAATAGTGGAAATGCTAGTTGCATTTTGTTTAATTATATATTTCTTTCTATGTAAAATCCTAATGTGGGTGGCAATTGTCGTCATTTGTGAAGTGGATGCATTGAAGTAAAATGTAGAATCTTCTTGGTGAAGGTAAAATAGTCCAGGTCAGTGTTTCTGGTCAGTGCAGCATCTTCAAAACAGTCTGAAAACAACCTGTTTGTTTTTGTGCTGTCTCTTCTGTCTGCAGGGTCTCAGTAAGAAGCTTGGGGTTTCCTCCTCCGTTCTGCAGGGACTATGGCTGTCCTACAGCACAGAGAACCTGAGCCCTGTTCTCTCATCTCTGCGTAACCTCTACACCCCCAACATCAAGGTAGCATTCTGTGCACACACACACATACATACATGTACAGCACTTCATACAGATGGGCTGTAACTTCCCTCTCTACCTGTCCAGGTGAGCAGGTTGCTGATAATGGGTGGGGCCGATGTGGATTACCGTAGCGATGTCCTTAACAACGCCCCCCTGCTGTGTGTCCACGCTCACCTGGGACACAAAGATGCTGTGGCGCTGCTGCTGGACCACGGAGCTCAGGTACAAGCATCAAAAATATTTTCAGGTCTTAGTTTTCAGGAACATGGTGCGAGGGTGGAGCTGGGATTTGCAGGATTTGCTGCAGCTGAACCTGAGGTGCGTGTGTTGTGTTTGCAGGTGGACACTCAGTCACGCGATGGGTTGACTGCACTGGGATTCGCTGCTGCAGCTGGACATCTGGACATTGTCGTCATGCTGAGCCAGCACAAAGCTAAGGTAGCCTCCACCTGTGAGGTCACAACTTTACGTTCAAACCTAATATGTATGTGTAGATGTGCTGTGATGTCACTCGGTGGAGTGATACCGTGGTGGGGCGCAGACCAAAACAATAAACTACATGATTGTCTCGTGTTTGTATAAAACAAACATTCCCCACGCCTCAACTTCCTGTAATTGTGAATCCATCGAGCCTAAATCCATCACTCTCTGTGTCTTCGTCTGTCCGTGTACTCAGGTTGGTCATGTGGACAGCTCCGGTCAGTGCGTGTTGGTCCACGCGGTGCAGCGAGGCCACCTCAAGGTGCTGCACTTCCTCCTGAAGCAGGTGGACTGGACCTGCACTTCCTGCTATAGCCAAAAGGGGGCGAGCAAGAGCCAGGCTGTCCAGCAAGCTCTGACTGCAGCAGCCAGCATGGGCCACGCAGAGGTCACCTACACACACACATTCACACACACACACCTCTTTATAATATAGCGTATATGTTTGTAATATTCCTGTTTCGTGTATGTGTGTGTAGATCGTGTCATACCTACTGGATCTTCCAGAAGAGGAGGAGGAGGAGGAGAGACCAGACATCAACACAGTTGACAGTCTCTGGGGAGAGACAGGTGCAACAACATAACTACAACTGCATGATATCCACTGTTCCCTGCTAATACTTGAGCATTAGAGGACTATTTCTATTATCCACTAAAAAGCTATTATGTGCAGCTATTATGCAGTGCAGGCACTTTAAATGTGCACTCTCTTAGAGTGACCAGTCATGAGTGTCACTGTGTAGAAATGCAACGTAACTATAGTGCAGGTCCTCATGCTTGATGAAGGGAAGAAGCTCACTGACATCATGTTCTCTGACTCTTTGTCATTTGGGCTGCGTTAAGTCTACGGCAAGAACCACGGTACACTGAATAAGAGTCTGTGAACAGTGAGCAGCCACTGTGCTGCACATCACTGACCTCTAGTGGAAGAAACTGTGCACTACAGCACAAATGACCTCAGCAGGACAACCTCAGTTTATCAGGGGCCAGTGCCAAAAGCTATGGGCGTCACCCAGGTTTTGAACAGACAAAACCTGAGTGTAGCAAAAGATAATGAAAAATGAAAATAGTAATGAAATGAATCAGTGAAAACAAAAGAGAAAATTATTTTGCAAAATTCGAAATTGTTTTCAAGGTGACTAAACTGGATTCACCCAAACTCAACCAGACATCTTACATCTTACACAACTCTGTCTCTGTGTGTGTCTGTCTGTCAGCTCTGACAGCAGCAGCAGGCGGTGGCCGGCTGTCTGTTTGCAGCCTGTTGTTGGAACAAGGAGCGGCTGTGGAGCGAAGCAACAGGCGGGGCGTGGCTCCGCTCTTCAGCGCCGTGAGACGGGGCCACTGGCAGGTACACTGCAACGCGCAAAACACACACTTCCATACCCACGTGCACACCCACACAGTCAACAAATTATTTTTCCTCCTGATGTTGAGTGTGTGTCTCTTCGCTCCATCCGTCAGGTGGTGAAGTTGTTACTGAATCATGGGGTGGAGGTGAACATGGTGGACCAGCAGGGCCGCACCGCTCTGATGACGGCAGCCTCAGAGGGACACATGCCCACCGCCCAGCTGCTGCTGGACCATGGTAACTGACTTTACCATAGCAACAGCAGCAATAGTGGCTGCAACAGTAGAATACAAACACCAATCCTTTTCATTTGTTAGTAGATAATAAAACAGCTGCAGAGATATGACAGTAGGCACTCTGCATGACTCTACACTGACTCTGGTGCTTATCTCACTCAGTTGTAACATTAGCCATGCATGCTAACTGGTATCTAAACTTGTGATTTATTGCACTGATGTATGATATAGTTACATGGACAAAAACATGTTTTTACCCATGGGGAAGTGAAATTCATTTTTTCCAGGTATCTCTTGGTATGCTGTAGTTGGTGCTTAGGATTTGGTTCGGTTCCATACTTGAATCATTAGAGACATGCTGTCATTCCTGCTTTCTGATCTCTTCCAACTGAATGTGCCGTTCGCATATTCTCATCACTTCTTCTGTTTGCCTATGCTGCTAAATTTAGTAACATGTCTTGTGATACCTAAAGAGGGACTGTTATTACATCTGGCACAAACATACACTTGGAGCGGAGAATGGAGTGATTAGTATTGTATACTTTCTGGTGAGGTATCGCAGGATAGATCAGTGGACTGTGCAGTATTAGCAATAAAATCTAAAGGATTCATTCACATAGTCTAACCCAGGCATGTCAAACCCATTCCACAAAGGGCCGGTGTGGCTGCAGGTTTTTGTTCCAACCAACCAAGAGCACACAGTTTGACCAATCAACTGTCTGAAGACTGAGATCAGTTGATTAACTGAGTCAGGTCTGGTGTGCTGCTGCTGGGTTGGAACAAAAACCTGCAGCCACACCGGCCCTTTGTGGAGCCAGTTTGACATCCCTGATCTAACCAGTTTGATCGATCAGTTCCTGGTGCAGACCTCTGACCACCACATTGTCTCTCTGTCTCTCCATCTCTCTCCAGGAGCCTCTCTGGACCAGACTGACAGGGAGGGGTTGACGGCGCTGAGCTGGGCGTGTCTGAAAGGTCAGCTCCTATTGGTCAGAGAGCTGGTGGAAAGAGGCGCCGCCACAACTCACGCTGACCGCAGTGGGCGGACACCTCTGGACCTGGCTGCGTTTCGCGGTGACCCAGAAGTGGTGAGTGAAAGTGATTTTACAGAAAGTGCATCAGTCTCTGCTCTACCCGTCCTACAGACTCCAGACAGATGTGTGTGCGTCCTTCTGTGTGTGTTAGGTGCAGTTCTTGGTGGAACATGGTGCGTCAGTGGAGCACGTGGACTGCAGCGGGATGCGTCCTCTGGACAGAGCGGTCGGCTGCAGAAACACCTCAGCTGTCATCGCTCTGCTCAAACAGGGAGCCAAGATAGGTATGATTTGTCATTTAAGGATTTACCCTCCGTCTGTCTACAGTCCCTCATTAACCCAAACTAATGCCTGTATCAAAAAAATGTGGGCCTCAAAGATCTTACCAACTTAAAAGCTGCAAATATTCTACTGTTATTTTATTTTTAATTTCTCTAATCTTCCAACCTCTGTAGCAGAGTCAAGTGATTAAGTGTCTTTATTTGTAAAATAAAATGTTTGGTACAGGGGAAGGCGGTTTGAGAGCAGGCTCACAAATGTGATAGGGTGTAAGCTTATTATGGTTCCAGGAAATTAGCAAAATCATTAAGTCAAAAAAACAACACGTGGAGTGATGGCTGCAACGTTTGACACATGGGACAAAGACAAACAGGCTCAGAGGAAGGAGGGAAACAGGGGCAGGAAGTAAAGGGTCTGCAACCGGAGGACATAAAACAGGAAACACAAAATAAAACAGGAAATAATGAAAACATAATGTGACACAAAGAACACAGGACAAGCTTTCTTCAGTTTTGTATTAGTAACGCACCATGTGTGAACAATGACTGTCGCCAGCAGAAAATCGTTTTCTCTTGTAACAACAAGGAAACACAGTTTTTATCCTGAGTATGTGTCAATAAATCTGCCAATCAGTCTGATCCAAAACAAAGACACAGGTGTTTATGTCACAAAGTCAGTCAACATGTTGTGACCGCTCTATACGCTTTGGTTTTCTCTGTAGAGATAGAATTAATTTTAGATTATTATGATGTGCTTGACATAAACAACATATAGATTTGTTTTGTTTGCAAATGCAAACTTGTGAATTGGATTAACACATTATATCCAGGCTAATTACATATTTTTCCCTTTTTATTTGAGACTCAAGATAGACATATGGTCAGAAATGTTTTTTTTGGATAGATATGAGATGTGGTCCTGTCTCCCTCTTTCTCATGGCTTAGCTTTTGCTGTGATGCGTTGTCAGATCTTCTTGAGTAGAAGGTACTTTATTAACAGGTGTGTGTCTTTCCAAATCATCACCAATCAGCTAAACTGACCACAGGTGGTACTGAGAGTGGATTGTTAAAGTGAAAGCGGTCTTTTTATTTTAGTATAAGATGTTAATATAAAAAACTGTTATAAGCATGAAGGGATGTGAAGAATGCAGCTGAATGCAGCTTTAGAGGAGGACAACAGAAGAAGAGCATTTGTCTTCATCATCCAGAGGGAAAGGATTTACTATTTGTAATGTACTTACTGTGTGTGTTAAACAGCTTTGTAAACAGCAGAGGGACCTCACATTGTGCAGGTTTGGTCTTTACAATATAATAAAAATATCTCAACTGCACGTTTCAATTGCGTCACAGTTTCAATTACACAACCGGTGCCGTCTTTCTCAGTTTGGTGCGTTACAGTTTTCAGCTGCAGCTGCTCATTTGTGTTAGAAACCACTTCAATTTCCAGACTGTCTCACACACTTGATGTCCACGTCAGCGTAGCGTGTTAGCATGCTAACCTATGTTGATCAGCCCTAATCACAAAGTGAGATGAAAGGTTCTTGGAAATTAACACTGCTGGCAAAGAGAAACAGACAGACAATTACACACAGGTCACTGCCCTGCAGAGGTAATAAAACATGCTAATATTTCTCTGTGTGCGTGTGTGCGTGTGTGTGTAGGGCCTGCAACCTGGGCCATGGCAACTTCTAAACCAGATATCTTAATGGTTCTGCTCAGTAAATTGATCCAAGAGGGAGACAAACTATACAAGGTAAGGACACACAGGCACATGCAAATCCAATCACAAACCAGACACACGCATTTATTTGATATTGTAAGGACTTTCACTATGTGTGTGTGTGTGTGTGCGTAGCAAGGTAAAGTGAGGGAGGCTGCTCACTCCTATCAATCAGCACTCCAGAAGTTTCCAGGAGATGAGTTGAAGACGTTCAGACAGCTGAGAGTGTGTGTGCTCCTCAACCTGTCACGCTGCCGCCGCAAGATGAATGTGAGTCTTTTTATTTCTCCTGTACACATGTTTCAGACTTGAGACTTGGTCTTCTATTTTTGAATCAGTCTCTCTCAATCCTCTGTCCCCAAACTCTCACTGATATCTTCATGATTTTTTTTCTCCTTTCAGGATTTTAGCCTTGCCGAGGAGTTTGCAACCAAAGCACTAGAGCTAAAAGCAAAATCCTACGAAGCCTTTTATGCCAGAGCCCGGGCTAAACGCAGCCGCAGGTAATAGCAACAGAAGGATGAGTGGTTGAATGAAATAAACCTGCACAATAGAAAAAGTATTTTCTATCAGTTGATATGTGTTATGTTTTGAGTTCTTTGGCTTTATATAAATGTTTGACATTTGGTATGTTTCTAAAGGTACAATATGTTTCATATATGAAAGTTCATACAATACAACAAGTGTATAGTGCTGGTGATGGGAAACAGTGAATGCTGAAAAGACCAGGCCTCATTTCTAGGTCTATGTTTCCTTGAGTGTTTATATGTATATTACTTCATAAACTTGCATAAATAAATAAGTTGTACATTCATATATATATAGTGGCAACATGTTAAATAGACCCTCTTACAGTTCATATATACATATAGCAGCATCACTTTTGATATAGGGAGATATGTGTCATAAATTGTAGAGTGTGGTTTCAGGTTTCAGTTAGCAGGAAAACAATGTCAAACTCAGCACTGAGTTTGGCTTTTTTTTTAGTCCATTGTGCTAAACAAGAATCAAAATACTCACGAATAAGAGTAATCTCAACCTCAACAAAATATTCCTTTGTCAAATAGTATGAAAAACCACCTCATGCAAGCATATAAATCATTGATTAATTATATTTCTTGTCTTCGAGTGCACAATTTCAAATTGGACATTAATCAAGTCAATGGAAAGACGCACTGTGAGCATTTTGAGCCTGGCTCTAGCATTGAGGTTTGTGTTACTGTCTCTCTGTAACCTTCTGAACCAGCCTCTCTGTATCTGCTTCTGTCACCTTTCAGACAGTTCCACTCTGCGCTGGAGGACCTGATCGAGGCCAGTCGCCTGTGTCCATCCAACCGGGAGATCCAGCGTTTGCTTACTAGGGTGAAGGAGGAGTGTCGACAGGTTGCTCAACAACAACAACAACCGCAAGACTCTCCCCCTCCCTCATCACACCACATTTATCAACAGAGTGTGTCCATGAATGAGGCCAGGTGCAGAGATCCAGGTTCTCTACAGGTGCTGGAGAGGGAGGTGCTTACCAATGAGGAGGATGAAGAGGGGGAGGAAGAGGAGAGGTGTTACACGGAAGGAGATCCTCCATCACACTTGTCCTCCTTCCACCCTCCACCTGTGGTTCAAAGTCTTGACACCCACAGCCGCAATGTGGTGCCATCATCCTCCTCCATCTCCCCCACTCACTTGTATCATCAGATCTCAAGTCCCATTCACTCTCCCTCTTCCTCTTCACCCAGTCACTCTGCTCCTCCTCCTCCCTCTTCTTCCTCCTATCGCCACTTCAGCCCTCCTCCTTCCCCAATGCAGCATCAGCATCAAGCCAGCCCGATATCAGAAGGAAATCTGCACCACTATCCACAGTCCATCTCAGCCCTACTCCACTCAGACCAGAAACAGGGAGTGCAGCAGCACCATTACCTGCCCGATCAGAGGTCCTTCCAGAAGCAGAACCCCGTTCAAAGCCAGTGGCTCCAACCAGCTAAAGCCCAGGTTGTCAGAACCAGTCAGCCAAGCTCCTCATCCCACTCTAGCATGGTTTTAGGAGGTTCTGCGTACTCACAGTTTGCCAATCTGCCCCAAGAACTGGCCGAACTGGGGGAAGGACTTTGCCCCAATCCCCTAGATGTCAGGCCCAGTCTGCAGGTCCAGGCTGGTCTGAATTCTGGGGCTCCATATCTAACAGATGATGCGGATATTGACTTGGTTTGCCAGTCAAGATCTTTATCTGCCTATGGAAGAGGAGCAGGAGGGGAGAGAGCAGGTAAAAACCGATTTGCCCAGGCCCATCAGTTCACTCGAAACCAATCCAAAGCAGCTTACTACCCCATGGAGGTCACAGAGGCTACAATGGAAGCCCCCGACAGCCTACCACCACTGCACGATTATCAGTACCACCACCAGGGCGGGTTACAACGCCCACTCAGCGCCCACCCAACTCCCTCCTCTGCTCCTGCCTCCAGGCCTCTCATTCAGGGTGTCAGCGTCCGTTTCTCCACTAGCAGCGGCAGCCTTGCTGGTGGGCAGCCAACCAATCATTGCTCAAGCTTCAGGACCTCAGCCTCCACACAACACATGGACTTACACTCGGATATGGCCTCCGTTGGCGGGGTCACAAGTTACCACGATGATCTCTTTCTGATCTCCTCCCCCCAGTCAGAAATAAACATGATAGGAGGCGGGACTTACCCTGGAGAGGTCGGCCGGTCGTCTCGGAGCACCCCTTTCATGGGTGTCACCGACAAGAAAGTGAGGGTGCACCAACAGTATCAGCAACAAGCTCCGTCCAGTTCCTCGTCATGTCTCAGCCCCTCTCGCTCCTGGGCTGTGTCTTCAGTAGATACCGTGGTCACATCCCCAAGCAAAACCCCAACCAATCAAGGAGGTTTCAGTCAGCCTCAGCCCTCCTCCATCGCCTACCACAACCGTAGCAACAACAACGCCCACAATGGTCACCTCCTCAACGACAACCTGCTCAACTGCTATGAGGTGTTGCCGGGCCCTCAGGGTGAAGGCTGCAGGAATCCCTCTTATGTGGATATAAAGCTAGCCCGATCACTGCCAGTGATTCACAGCTGCTCAGACAGACCAACTGAGAGGAAGACAGGACCCACTTCTCCTGTCAAACCAAAAAGACCCTTTGTTGAGTCCAATGTATAGAGAAAGTCTAAATGCCAGACACAAGGGAGGTTAATGTAGTGTTTAAAAAGGGATCAGTGTACCGTATGATTCATAAATAACCAAGGCTGTGGAATTATAACGGTAAGATACGGTGTGACATGTAGTTTGTCGGAGATTCAGAGGGGATGCAATAATAGTATATGAAAAGTGGTTGAGGGAGTTTGTTTGTATACTTTGACAAACAAATTGAGCCTAAGGCAAAAGGATGTTATTACCAATTGCTGGGTGAACAGGGCATGTCTATCAGATTGTCAGTTTCAGAAAGCCAAGCACTTCACGTGAAGCATACCCATTCCTTAAATGTGCAGAATAAGTTGAACATAAGTACAGTATGGAAAACACAACACCTGCTTCAGGTCAGGTTTGTCAGAGACAGGAAAGAATCAAGAATGAAGGGAAAAAAGATCAAAAACTGTACATTTTGAAGAACTTCGTCTTTCGTCTTGAAGCAAGTGGCAGCTCCTGACTTCACAAAGCACAACGAAGAAGAGGAAGACCGGGGAAATAGGAATACACAAAAAAGATGTCACTGAAGAATCCCCTCTTCCTTCCCGGTCATCTCTAGCTTACAGTGCATTTCAAAACTGATCTTTGAATGGCCATGTCACACTGTTGTAGAGTTATTCTGCCAAGTTGATGTATGCAACAGAAGGGACACAAAAATCACCACTAGTAGCTTTGTGTGCTGTTGACGCCTTTAATGAAAAAATTCATTTCATGTCTGAAGCGCTTAAATGATACATTGACTGGAAACCTGGACACGTCCAGGCTCTGTAGCCTGTGCTGAGCAGATGCAGGTCAGTGAGCCGGTCCTAAGCCATAGTTTGAGAAACTAGGATGATGCTCTCGTTGATTGAGCACTGACTTGCTGTTTATAAAACAAAAGTAAGTGATATTTATCTTTTTTTTTTTAAGTTATGTCTGTGTTAAACTATGTAAATGTTGTTTCTTTTCAAACTGTGTATTCCTTTTGAATTTGCCTTTTTACCTTTTTGAGGTGTTTCACTACAGCAACATGAAGTTCAGCTTTGCTCAGTTCTGGGTTTATATCTGTTCCTGCCTCTGACATCACTCACCAATGAACCACCTGGAAAAATGCCTTTTAATATTTTTGGATGTATTTACTTCAGGTAGATTTTTTTATTTAATGTTTTGTTTTTTTCTATGAAGGCCTTTTGTATTCTGTATTGGTCCTTATTGATACAAACCATATGGTTCACAAACCAAACACAGCGCTCACATGTCCCATAAGTTTCCAGTTTGCTCCTCCTGCTGCCAGTAATCCAATAAAAAGACAATTAGCCATTCACTAAACCCCTCCCCCTGAACAGTGATTGTCCAGTCTCAGCTTAGCAACTAAGCAAGGTCTGTATTTCTCTGCCTTGTTGAAGCGGTTTGCATGGAGCTGTAATAAACTCAATATTCTACATTTAAAGACTTTTCATGTCTTTTTGTTTTAGTCTTTTCAAAATCAAAAACACAGAATCCAAACAGTAAGAGATGCGTTGGTGTTAATGCTCTGATGTCAGCTATATTACACGCTGTCATTAGCATGTGTGGGTAGGGCGTGCCAACTGTAGTAAAGGCCAAGGAGCTTATCATTAGCTCACATCAGCTTGTTGGTCCTCAGGAAACAAAAAGCTTGTCGCCCCAGCAAATCCACTTGTGTTGGGCTTCATGATGTCATCGGTTTAGGCTAACATATGCTACTCGACTCGTATTGTGTTGTGTGAAGCTGGCATTCTGTGAAATTCAGCCATTATGTCAGCTGAGATAACAGCTATTTTTGTTAAAAATAATTTTGTGCTCCCTACAAGTCCTGTAATCCTAAAAGTGACAAAAAAATGTTTAGAAAATATAATGAATGTTGAAGCTTATGCTAGAATGAAATGACGGTATGTGCACACATGCCATAGGATACAGCGTTACAAAAACATAGCTCTTTGTTTACATGTTGATTTACTAGTAAGGATGCTAAATGTTGGCCTTAGTTCTTCAGTGTCATGAATCAAGTGCAATTAAGCACACATTTTAAAAGATTCAAATTTAAAATGATTTTATCTGTTATTCAAAAGATGACCTCCAGCTCTCTGAGCCAGTGTTAGCTTCATTAGAGCTCATTCATTAACTAAATGATTACAGCTCTCTGCCAGCAAATGCTGTCACTCCTGACGGCTAAAACCAACAAGCCTGCTTAGGTGCAGCAGACATTCTTCATTAAGACATTCTTGTAGTTCCCATAAAATTACATGAAGGAACATTTTTGAGCCCTTTAAGATTTAATCTTCATTTAAGTGTATGTCAAGAACGAGAGCCAATAAAACAGCGTTTTGATTTCTTCACATTAACCTGTGCATTGTTTCAGCTCCCTGTAGCCTTTATGGAGCACAGTGAAACATCTTTTCATTCACCATCTTTCTTTTTTTGTGATGCATTAGAGTTTGACCTCTAACTGCAATGGAACTTTTCCTCAGTTGATGATGAAATGAGGTTCAGTTTCATATGCTTGCTGCAAGTAAATTATTGGATTCAATACACTAAACTACTTTTTCATTTGACTATATTGCTTGCAGGTCATCAGAGATAATGATCCTTTAAAATAAGACACAGCATAGCTGTGCTCTAATAGCACTGTGTGGTTAGTTCTTAAATCAATAAGCCACTGTTTTAAAAATATAATTGAATATCTTCTGTGAGAACAGGAAACTAAAAACAGCAACAAGTGGGGAGTTAATAAACAAGTTAGTCCTGGTTTTCAGGTGAAATGGCCTAAAGTTTTATTTATGTATTTATTTATTTACCTGTCTGTTTTATGCACATGAATGATGCCTGCTTCTTGTACATATCTTTTTTTATGTTTCCAATGAATCAGTGACTTGGTTTCTAAGTTGCTGGTGCTGTAACCTATGTGACCTCTGACCTCTGCCATTCTTTCTGACCACTGCCCTTTTTTCTTACTGCTCAGGAGTCTCTAGCTGTGACAAGATGTGGTAGAACTTAATCACTCCTGTTCACAAGGCATTTTCACAGTCTGACTGTGATGCTGGCCGGGTACAATGTAAAGCTCAAGACTTATCATTAGTGTTGCTTTAACTCTTCTATGAGCCAGATGACAGATGCGTTGTGCTGTGTATGTAAATTCAAGTCCCCAGTCTTAGAACACAGTGTTGGAACAGAGCTGAGGTCAGTGTCATCCCTACTGTGGGCTTTTCTACTGTGTGTAAAGTTCATATTTAAAACACAGGACTGTTCATCAAATATCCAAGATTTAAAATGTGTTTTTAATCAGCTTGTGTGAAATTACTGATTGCTGAGGTAACATTACAGAGAAAAATAAAGCTGAATGAAAGGCAGATGTGTGAGTGTCTCTTTGGGGAGTGGAGAATGTTACTTTCATACTATTATAGTGGTTTTCTACCAACACAATGTACTGTACTCCACTAAATCAGCCTTTCCTTTCACCATTACTGAGACTCCACAGTAACTCATTCTTTTTGTCATGGCCCAGGTTGCCATGTTGGTGTTTCCCTCAGTTTTTCCCCTTTTGTGCATCCTGTTATGTGTTTGTTCTGTCTGTCAGGTATCTGTGGGTGTGTCTTGTCTGTCTGTCT